>PQWD01007065.1:0-12281 GCA_019425675.1 Leucinodes orbonalis
ATTATCGACGCAAGTAATGCGATCTCGTTATGAATATAAATCCAGAATTAAGTTTTTTGATACAAGCATAATGACATGTGCATCTTTATCGTGGATAAATGTTAATTCATTGTGTTTCGCAAGTGTTAATGCACTCTGACTGATTGATTGGCGTACAGCAATTAATATCTACTCCGCCGACATATTAATAAGGACTTGGTATTGTTTATGTGGTTAAGTGAGACGTGATCATTTACTGTTGTAAGCACATACATAATGTGAGCCTTTGCAATGCATCAAGTGATTTTATATGATTTATGATAAATAAGTATCTGTTGTATTATTGTAGTCAATAAATTAATTAGCCTTTAACGTGTTACTTTAAGGCACATGACTTCCTATCCAGGATGCCTATAGGGAATGAGGGCTGGTACTTGCCACGTAGGTCCAATGCGGATTGATGGGTATTAACGACTGCAGCCATAAGATTATAGTCGGGATCAACCACTCAACGCACCTTCTGAAACACGAAGGGCCATCTAATTTTTGGTGACCTATCCGAGGACAGACCATTGCAACAGCTATTTTTGAGAGGTTTATTGTGCCCAGCGGTATAAGATATTCTTCCGCAATAAAAGACGCGACGCGCGCCCGCCGCGCGGTACAACTTTTCTTCGTCTTTTTGAAAATAAAAGAAGCCTAAGTTTTCCTTATTACACCAGCAACCTGCCAAAAATGTACCGTCCAAATCTGTCCAGATATTTCAGAGATTATCTGGAACAAACAGACGGCAGACACAAATGAAAGAAAATATATTTTGGCGTATGTACTCTGCACATATTCATATGCACGAAGAAAAAAATGTTACATATTTCAATATTTCAAATAGACACTCCAATATTATCTTAGTGTATAGAATTATCTATAGAAATGGAATGCATCTTTAATTAAATTAAAATAGCTATGTTTATCATATCGGAGTAATGACTAATATCACAGATGACTTATTTTGACTTTTATTTGAAAATACCGCGAAGACGGACCGACAACGTCTAAGAGTCCACTAAAACACGACATCAGGTGGTTAAGCCTGCAATTACTAACTATTACTGCATAGCAATGAGCGTTCAACGCAGGATTTAAACCTCAGAAACAGCGAAATAAACGCAATGCGCCTACTGAACTCTACACTACGGAGGTAAGCCAAAACAAATATGAATTATAAAACAGTAGGTCTTGTTATCAATTCCCACGGGATTTCAAAACAATACGTGTCCTTATCACATTAACTGGGTGCTATTTCCAAATATGACATGAACATTACCTACAAATGTATTTCAAAACAACCATTGTTGTTTATTAAACGGAAACCAAGCGCTTCAATGGAGTTTGTATTTAAATTGAATAAACGATCACTTTCAGATAAATCACTCAACCAATTAAGGGGCATTAGCGAATTGAATGGCCGGCACCAATGGGGGACATTGTGTGGGCCGGTAGGTACGGTCCATTTAACCTGCCTTATCAAACGTTACGGGTAGCCCCGAGGTCAACGCACTCACTGATGCACTCGTGCTCGTTGCCATCCACTCGTGCAAGTGATGAATAGTTCGTTACCCGCGGTTTTGTTAACTTAAAAAGCCGGTTCAGAATTTTACATAATAGGTTTGCACTGAAATTATTAATAGAAGCATAACAGAGGACATATTAGGCAGTAATAATTAAGTAAGGTATCTAAATAGACAGCACATCTACAGTAAGTGGTATTGATGTGTGACTACTGTCATGAACATCAGTGATAGTCACTTTTACTTTAGGTAATTGCACTCTACACCACGCAGGAAGCCTAAACAGGCTGAATCACCTTATAGCTTAAAAAGGAATATGATTCTATGGCATCGGGTAATCAGAATATGACGATTGATACAAACTTTAACATCAGGCTTGGGTTGATTGTTTATTGATTTGACTACCTACTCGATGAGAAAAGTGTTATCACAGAGCGTATTAGTGTAGTTCTTTATATAAGTATTACGTGCTTACTTATACCCAGATTACAGCGATACCAAACGCTTACATCTTAAATCTCAACAGGTGGAGGCTAGGACCTAAAACATTTCATATACATACAAGTATGTATTCAGTTTTTACTATTGTCACATTCAGTAGCGTGCTTTGTCCCTAATTCTGAGAGCACACCAAGACTCATCCAACTAAGTGTACTACAAAAACTTCAAGTGGTATTGTTACCCGTTTGACTACCAGAAAGCTGGTTTGACTCGTGCCTGCAATCACCAATTGGTTACAAGATCGGATCGAAGTATGCTCTTGATTGCGGGGCTCAGTGTAATTGTGAGGTGGTGTTACCAGTGTCTGTATGATTGACTGCCAACAATTAATGGCGAACGATTTAAGTCATATGTTCAAGTTTGTGGTCAAGGCTTTTCTTAGTTTAAAATCTAATAATACTTTTATCATCGATTTTTTTTAAATTGTTTTTAGATGTTTATTCAAAAACTAAAACCTATTCTAAAGTAATAATAAACAAGCAGTGTAGTGACGACACAAAATACAATTGTCACCACCTACTTTATCTTACTTTTCTTGTATTCGTATCTTATTCTCTTCTTAGGGGCCGAAATTTCAGCAGAGAACAGGTAGCATAGTAGCGTTTTCTCATTCCACTTAAAGTAATAAATTTGATACTATATCACATTAGTTTAATATGAGACCGTAATTATGAGTATCGATAATATTTTATGAGGGCTAAGGTTCAAATCCCGACACGTACCAATGTATTTTCGAATTTTCGAAAAATATATGTACGTTATCCGACGCTCTTACGGTGAAGGAAAACATCGTGAGGAAACCTTCATGCACGCCTGCGAAGAGATTTGAAGGTTGTGTGTGAAGTCGTCCAATCCGCACTGGGCCCGCGTGGACGACTAAGGCCTAATCACCCTATACGGGTAGGCTCGTGCCCCTCGGTGGGGACGTTTAATGAGCTGATGATGATGATAATATTTTATGGCATAAGATTAATAGGCACATTTTGTCAGACCGCCTAAATTATCTAGTTACTACAGACAAAAATCAAAAGTCTATCAATTATGAACGAAACATTTTCTTAATTTTACCTACAGTATTATAATAACTGGGCCGGTAATTTATATTCATAATATCTTGTATCTGACGCCGGCGTTACATAACATGTAATAATTTTAGAACATCGATTACTGTTCAATAGAACTTTTTAATTTATGATTTAATAATGCACTGCCAGTGAAATTTATAGGTGCGGCCTACAATTAGTTAAACGAGAAAAGTTGGATTACGTTGTGTATGAGTTACTAAACATACAATATATAAAGAACAAGTGTCTCGTCCACTTCGTTATTAGAAGAAATTAGCATACAAACGCGCCGTGGAATTACGAGATCGTATGTGGCTGATGCAAGCGGTTTTCAGTCTATTATGTTGGTAGTTGCTTTGACAAGAATTTCGCTTGGTATTTTTTTCAATAACCCTTCTCTTATTGGTTGCCGATTAAAACTGGGCGAACGCAGACGTTTTTTGGATAAGCGTGGAAGGACATGGTATTAATCCTTTAAGTACTGAGGGAGTTATATAACAGTACTGTCATTAAAAATCTCTTCGGTTATTTATCGGATGGGTGGCCGTTTCTGATCACTTTGAACCCGGCTACTATCTAAGGTGGTGGGTAACGGGCAAATCTACCTAGTCATGCTATGTAGAAACGCCTGTAGGTACCCTATATTGGGACAATAAAGGAGAGATGACCGATAAATTATAATTGAATCTGGTGCATTATGATTGTTCGATGCATATTTCGCAACCATTGCTAATATACTGTTGAAATCGTCATTTAAATTGTCATTGTGTTATTAATGATGCACGCATAAGGAAATATTGTCTGCTATTAAAGATTAGTAACCTCGAAACTAACATCCTAGTTATTAGGCAATATACTATACAAGGAATTGGGTAGTTTTAAGTATTTCGTATAGATTTTATGACAGTAAAATATGTATTATATCGAGGGTCGAGTTGTCGGGTGTTTGATATGGTAGCTATAATTACAAATTTCCTTGGAAATCAGATGAATTGGTTTTATTTTGTTGATTTATGTTATATATTAATTTATAACTATTTATTTTCACACTGTCATATTATAGCTGTAAATGATGATGGCAAATTGAAATACAATTGTCACCAGCCCTATCTACTCATCCCGTGGGTGTCATAAGAGATGGTCTATGGGGGGGATATGTTGATATTGAGAACAGAACAGCAGCCCTCTCTCGTTAAACCTAATCTTTGAGAGTTATATATAACCTCGTGTTTTTATTTTCGGCTGTACTTTTTAGTGTTGACCGTCATTGCTTAATACCTATCTATTACTGGGAAGCCCAGTACATGTTGGGAGAGAAAAGCGATGCGTTACAAAGCGTATATAGGGGATATTTAGTACTATTTATTAGTAAATTTCATCTTCAATATTATATATATAGCTATATAATAGTAACACGTTGTGTAGTTGATCAATTATTATTTGTACCGTATCTTCAAAATACGGTACAAATAATAATTGATCAATGGTGCTCATTGGTGACCAAGATACTATCTTGGTCACCAATGAGCCCGTTAAATGAAATAGCTTTGTTTCTTGCCGGAATAACGTGTTACGTAATATTAGATTTTCCTGATTTAAAATGCGTTCGGCGACACTCTCGCCGGGTTCAAAGTGTCATGCTTAGTTTTGTTTGTGTGCATTGCGACACACCCATTGTATAATGTATTGGTTATGTTCGCCGCGAGCTTACAAATCCGTTTTGCCCGCTCCCATGAGAGTCGTGCGAATTATAATATGTCTCATTAGTTACAAAGGTAGTGTCCGCTTTCTTTCTCATCCACAAAGACACCGATCGAAAGTTCATCTTACAATGGTCGGGGATGACACTGGCTCTTATCGCGTATCGAGCTGACTCACTGCCCATTGTAATAAATAAATATGTATATACAGAAGGTCTGTTGTATTCTAGGATCCTTTTGATACAATTTAAACTCAAATATTTCATGTGACTGTTAAGAGAACTCATCATCATCATCATTACAGCCTAATTATGTCCACTGCTGAACGAAGGCCTCCCTAATCACTTCCACGCGGACGATCCCTTGCAGTTGACATCCATCTGCTACTCGCCACCTTAACCAGATCATCCGTCCATCTGGTCAGGGGTCGGCCTACGCTTCGCTTTCCGTTACGTGGACGCCACTCGAGAACCTTTCCGCCCCATCGGCCATCGTTCTACGCACTATGTGGCCTGCCCACTGCCATTCAACTTGCTAATCCTCTGGGCTATGTCGGTCACCCTAGTTCTCCTACGGATATCCTCGTTTCGGATTTTATCGCGTAGTGAACTCGTATATAAATAAATTGCCAAATTGAAATAAATCTCCAGTTTCTGTCGATTACCGGTTAACCCTCCTGCAAGATTTTAGATACATATTAGGGGATTTCGGTTCGATTCGTGTTGGCAGGTTACCAGAACCTCATACGTTACTTGAGAATTCGCAAAGATGCATGCCTAAGACTAACATCATGTTGTTAAGTTCGCTACTTGTGAGCTTTAAATTTGTCTTTTGTCACATTTTAAAAAGTATTCGCTTCCTATTCAACCTATCGCAGTCCACTGCTCGACATAGGTCTCCCCCATTTCGCGCCAGATATCCCCGGTCCTCCGCTTTCCTCATCCAGCCTCCACCAGCGACCTTTCGCAAGTCGTCGGTCCATCGGGCCGGAGGGCGTCCTACGCTTAAGTATTCGCTTATCATTTACCTATAGCGTTTGTTGTACTTGTCACCGCATGCCCTGTCTGAACTTTATTGTTTGATGCTATCCATACAATTCTCTTAATTATTGTAATTTTTCGTGGGCAAACTCATCCGCGCGTTAACCGGCCGCGAGTGAAAGTATTCTCGTTTCGTTAATCACACACTCGCCATAGAAGCAAGTTCAATGCCTTGATTATGACTGTTATTTGAATTATATTTTATCTCGTAACGGATTATGTTAAAAATGGGCCAAGTCTTTTTTAATTGGACGTTAAGATGATTTAAAATATTCATACAATATAGGTTTGTTATGTTTGTGTTATAATTTCAATATACTTCAATGATGTATGGGAACAGGATAACTACGCAATAGATTTTTGATTGATGACTTTGATTGGTAGAACTCTCGTTTATAGTTTTAAAGCATATATTACGTGAAAGTGAGAAATTTTTTAGTCGCATATACAATGAGTGGTAAATGTTACTATGCAGATTTAAAATATACGTAATACACAGAGTAGTACGCGTAATCCTTCATCGCTTCGATAACAATATATTCAAACATTTGTATTATTTATTTATTTATGCAAGACTTTCCGTATCCACATAACCTATTCCTAGTTGCATTAATGCTAGCGAAAATCCTGCATCTGAACATATTGTATAATGAATATTAATGTCGAATATTTGAATTTGACGCAAGTAATGACATATATATATGTATACAGCAAACAATAGAAAGAGCTTGATCATTTAATGATGTATTAATATATAATAACGAGTGTGTGCTTTTTCACTTGAAATGTTTTTTAGTATTATTGCCTTGTTTAAGATACTTAACGAAATATGAAAAATTACACATAGTTTTAAAAAAAATCAAGATATTGCGTATATACTTTTCTATAATTCTATATTATTTAACAATTTGGAACAGTAACCTTACCAACATGACTTGTCAGTACTTCAGTATTTCAGTGTACTGAACTTGGCCGTGTTTTTAGGTGCGTGTTTTAGGCATTTTGCTTTCTTCACGATGAATTGCGGAGGCGTTCGCAGGTGGGTGCTGTAATACTCGTAAGAGTGCGCAAGCTCATGTTCGTAACTTCTATTTTTATTGGTCAGAGCGCGAGTTTATTTAATTTAATACATAATTAATTTGACATTGGAAAACATAAGTCTATAATTTTGCACTCTATTCTAAATTTACTTGACTTCGGAATTAGCATGATATAAGTATGAAAGAGACCGTATAAGGTCATTTGCGTAGGAACAACTAACTCACCTCTTCACTCCCGCCATAGCAGTTACGTTTTTCGTAATAACTAATAATCATAATTAGTACTTCGCGGACTGAAGGGTAAATACATATGAATAACTAATTTTAACTGTAAAGAAATAAAATACAAGGTATATGTACTTTTATAACATGAGTTTTACAATTGAAGGCTTTTAGTCATGTCTTGAGTTGACATAATCGAAATATTGCCAAAGGTTACTTGGGTGTGTCAATAAAAAATATCGCAATAATACGTCAAGGTTATTGTTGTATACTTATGCTTACCAATACAATTATCATTAGGCAAATATAACACTACAGAGCTATGAGTATAAAGACTATACTAACTGCTTCCGTAGTGTACTGCGCTGGATTTTAGATCCGGGGGTCTTCCGGGGAGACCGCATAATAAGAGTCACTTTGGTGCTATCACTCCTAGTTTGATTAGTACATTACTGCTGAATCACCTGATTGTTAAAATAAAGATGATTCTATGCTATTAAGGGCAGGTTTCGCAGGTCAGGCAGATTGATGGGTATGAACGACTGTTCATACCCATTAATCTGCATTGGGTTTCGGCCCGATTTTCCCATGGCTATGCTGTGAAGGAAAGCCTTGTCTCTGCAGTGGGACATTATAGGCTGATTATGATGATAATCAATATACAGCGGATGTACGCAACCTTTTAAATTCGTCAGTTAAAAAGTCCAATTTTTCAATTTTTTTGCAACTAACGTACTTATTTAGTTTTTACCTTGCATTGGTAAGATAGAAGTTTATTGATTCAAAAGTCTAAATATATAAACAACGGTGACTGACCTATTGACAAAGTGTTCTATCAACGTACAGCCTAAACTTCTGCACGGATCGGGTTGAAATTTGGCATGCGGGTAGATTTTATGACGTAGGCATCCGCTAAGAAAGGAATTTTATTATGTTGTACCATCAAGGGATATAAAATAGGGGATGACAATTTGTATGAAACTTTGTCAATTTTAAAATGCTAGGGCTGATCATGATACTTTGTATGCATAAACCTAATATGACGTAGACATCCCCTAAGAATGCATTTTGATAAATTCCACCGCTAAGGGGATAAAATTAGGGATAATAAATTAATACTAATAACGCGAGCGAAGTCGCGAGCATAAGCTACAATACATACGTATATAAATTTAGCCAATGAGAGTCGATTCAGAGTTTAAATTAAGAATTGTATTTTATTGAGCCACTAAAATATGTACGCCATATTTTTGAATTGTAGTGAAATAATGGTGGAATAGGCGTTTTTGCACCCTTCCATACCGTGATCCCTTTTGCCTATATAATGTTGTTTGGGTATCAATTTAACGTAAATGATAAACGATTGTGAATCATAATAACGTTAGTGTAAGTTTACTGCCACGTGCTAGAGTAATGACATTGGTGGGAAGGTAAATCTTGTTTCTTCTTACGATCAGTAAACTTTAAATCACCAGTGAGGCCGCATATTATTAAATCTCTCCACCGAAAAAACTTAAGATTGAAATTTAAGAACATTTGTTGTTCTAAAATTAATGTTAATGCTAAACATATTTGCGTAGATTTGAACGTTTTAAGAACGTTACTATTATACTATATCATATAAGATATCATTACCATGATATAAGTTAACCGTTAGGAAATAGCGCAACAGATGGCAATCTGATGGTCATCATCATCATCATCATCAGCTCATTAAACGTCCCCACCGAGGGGCACGAGCCTACCCGTATAGGGTGATTAGGCCTTAGTCGTCCACGCGGGCCCAGTGCGGATTGGACGACTTCACACACAACCTTCGAATCTCTTCGCAAGCGTGCATGAAGGTTTCCTCACGATGTTTTCCTTCACCGTATGAGCGTCGGATAACGAACATATATTTTCGAAATCCGAAAATACATTGGTTCGTGTCGGGATTTGAACCACAGCCCTCCCGGTAGGAAGGCGACAGTAATCAGAATCTGATGGTAAACCCCAAAAATTAGGTTACACTGTCGTTGCTTTTGTGTATCCAGTTGGTAGTTTGACTGCATGTTTTATCTTGATATCCTAAATAAATCTATTTTCATGGTGAAGTTGTGTGGTCACTATTACTTAAATCTTATAGATAACATTGAGAGAGCGTATTTTCAAACCATTTGGTTGTTCTTAGAATTCAAAGAAGTTCGCCGCTCAAAGGCTTAAGCGAAAGAACAAAAAATCTATTGTTTGTGGGAACCATAGATTTAGGATTAGCGCGCTAGTATATCCCATATCTATGGTGGGGAACGGATACCAGGTAGTTTTAGACTAATGAGCGACATTTCAAACATTAACACTACCAATCAGGAGACAGCATGATTTGCCGCATATGTAATGCTATCTAGCGGAATCCGAATCAATACATTATCATTGATCTTTAATACCACTCGTAGGTACACCGCCTCAGTGTAATAAGAACCTTAGCATGTTACTAGGTAACATGTTTATGCGCCTAGTGAAATGTTAATCGAAGTTGTTAGCTGATTGATTGACACAAAGTGTTCAAGATACTTTGCGAAACGCGTGTCTCTTACATTTCAAGTTTCGTTATTGTGTTTGTAAGATTACACGTTTATTTATACGGCACAGTATTTAATGATAAGTATTTCAAAACAACCGAACATATCTGTTCGTATTAATCACATTATGTTTGTGATATTGATCTTTAATTCCTCGGGGTATTCAGATGGTGTGAAATTGTAGTAACAGATAACTTTTATGCAATTAAGTCTTACCCACCAATCCCGCACGTGGTAGGTTAAGGCCCAATCTTCTGATAACTATACTTTGCGGGGAAGGCCTGTGGCTTGCAGTGGGACGTTATAAGCTGATGATGAAGTATTAGAAAAGTTTGAAAATAAACATTATTAATATTTTATATGAGTATTAGGTTACAAACGGTTTTAAATTATTATGCTTTAGTATCTAAAGGAGAATGTGCTTTTGATTTTCTGCTTGGATACCTTTTTTTCTCACCATAGGTAGCTGCTGCTGTTTGTTTTATATTTACAGTATTATTTCTGGATACTATGACCTGACCGGTTTCTGGCCGTCACAAGCAGTGGCGTGCACTTCATATATGCAAAAAAGCAGTGCATACCCTGTGCGTGTAGACAACCCGTAAAATTTCAATTCGCCTATTTAAAATACAAATTAGAAACCCAGGCGATCGGCTGTCTGATGACAGCCGATCGTATCGATCATCAGCTCATTAAACGTCCCACCGAGGGGCACGAGCCTGCCCGTATAGGGTGATTAGGCCTTAGTCGTCCACGCGGGCCCAGTGCGGATAGGACGACTTCACACACAACCTTCGAATCTCTTCGTAGGCGTGCATGAAGGTTTCCTCACGATGTTTTCCTTCACCGTAACAGGAACAATTTTCCGTTTGAACAACACTCAATTTGACAAAAATGCAAATTATTTATTGTTATTATCATAGATTTAGTATTAGCGCGCTTCGCATACTATATCTATGGTTATTATATTATTTAAAAGAGAAATCAGTATCGCGACTTTTGTTCTTATAAATAATGTCATGTTTCTTTATGAATAATGTTCCAAGTTTTATTATTTTGTTGCGAAAAAATATTGACTTGTCATCACCCCGATATCACCAGTTGATACCACATCGCTGCAGAGCCTCCAAAACAGCCCAGGTTTCGATGGAGAAGGGAATGGAGTGGAGGATGTTTAAGATAAAAATAGACCTAACCTAACATACGCAGCTGAGACATGAACACTGACTGTGGGATTGGTTCACAGGTTCAAAGTCACTCAACGCGCAATGGAGCGAGGTATGCTCGGGGTAGCTCTTAGAAATGATTTGATCCGTAAGAGAACTTAAGTTATCGACTAGCCCGCCGGATCAGCAAGTTGAAGTGGGCTGGTCACGTATGTCGCAGAATCGATGGCTGTTGGAGCAGACGAGTTCTGGAGTGGAGACCGCGTCTCGTAAGATGCCCTCCGGCCGGTGACACTTCTGGTGTCTCCGTTGTTCATGGGCGGAGATGATTACTTACCATCAGGTGACTCTCGGGCTTGTTTTCTCCGATATAACATAAAAAAAAAGTCTATATATTAACTACTACAAACTCGAGCATTTGAATTCACAGGAAACGTCTTGTTGTTCTCATATCAATAAATTATACATGCATCTAGAGTTTATATGTTATGCAGTTACTATTCGTATTGATGGGTCGAATCAATTGGTATTCATCGCGAGGAAAGTCGGCCATTGGGACCCGATAGTGAATCGCTGTGTATGCATACAATTTATGTGAATAGTACTATTATAGTGTAAGCATACAAACAGTAAACTATATAATTTATATGTCGTTTAATCAGCATACCTGGGAATAGATAATTTACTGAAACACCTTTCGTTATATGACGTGTTTTATTTGGTGTTGTGTCATTTGTGACATCTTTTAGAGTTTTTCGATCGTAGCCATAGGCACGTTACACCAAGCGCGGGTGAGGGTGTCTTGGGTTCCTATAGTTGAACGCTGTACTCTTATATCCCTTGGATACTTAATGCGGCCGAATAGTCCTAAGTACAAGATGTTGTCCAGGTCCTAAAGCAGAAATATAAAATGGATGATCCTGTAAACTAGAAATTCTATATACTCGTAGAATTTCTGGATCTGCCGTCAATAAGATAAAATGCCGGTTAAGTAAGGTTGGCACGGGCCACGAAAATGGCTGAAACACACATCCTATTGAACATCATCATTAAAGTTACTGGTTGCTCAGACGCTTTGGTGTCAAACGACGTACAACGTTTTAGCGAGCGTATTGTTTTCCCAAGACATTTGGAAATACAGTTAGGAAATCGAAAGGCGTCTCCATATCTGCGCGTCTCGATTGTTATTTTGGGTAACGCACGACCGCCTTGAGACTGAAACAAATGGCACAATTGGCTTGCACGATTTGCTTTTGCTGTGGCGTAGAAATAAACATTGCATCTTTTACTAGAGATGCTTGCTACTCTGAGAGACCGTTTTTATGTTATAAGTGTACAGAAGACAAGACAAGACGCTCACCTCATGGTAAGTAACGCCTGATCATGATAGAGTGCCATTAAAAGATACCAACAACTGTCACACAATTATTATTCTCCGTCAAT
>PQWD01007065.1:13585-28549 GCA_019425675.1 Leucinodes orbonalis
TCTAGGGACACAATGTATCCTCATTTTCAAAATTCCTGTTATTACTATACTGTTTAATAGTGAATACTTATGAGCACGTAGCCCTTGTAGTGTCTTTATTAAGGAAAATGGAGATCCATGCTCATTTAAAACACATCGGTAGAAAAAAGACCGGCAATGAGCTGATCATTATGTCATTTTGTCGTAATTTGCTGACCTTTCAGAGTGTGCAATACGTTTGTACCTATGTTGCTGTAATTCATAACCACATAGTTGCAAATAAATCTAAAAATGCATGGTCAGGTATGTAAAGTAATAAATAAAACATAAAAAATATTTGTTATAGGTTTTTAGTATTCTTTAGTTTATTTTAACTTCACTTGTTTTACCTTGTAAACGAGAAAAGAGACTCTGGCAACCTGTCAACACAAAAACTGAAGTACAAACTCCCTCAGAGCATTTAAAGATATGGTTTTCCATAGTAAAATTAAATAGAAAATTAAAAAGAGGAATGTTTTATCTTAATTTATATTCTTAACTTATGTTCAGCTAGATTTAACAATGAATTTTCATGCTGTGCGTGGGTGTCATCAAGTCGTGGATTTGAAAGTTTAGCATAAATAATTGAAAGAAATCTTTCAATAAATCATGTTCAATTGTAAGTAAAAACGTCTGCTGGAATATGCGAAAGACCTATGTCCAGATGTAGACTGCAACTGCTTGAAGAAAAAATGTATGTACCTATACTTACTCGTACAAGTTTATCAATTGTCCAAGACTCCCTAGTATCCTATAATATTTCTTAATTAAGTCTAGCTTTCCAATACGAAAAATGTAAAATTACTATTTTACAATGCTTGTTTGTCATGTTGTGATCTCTTTATATATTTTCCCTAGCTATGAATATCTAAAATAAATGAATACACTTAAGATTACAGCATAGATATGTAACGTTCAAGTCATAGAAACAACATTAGATTGTTTACAATGTGCGATCCTCAGCCTGCAGACCCGCTACGCAAACTTGACAATCCATTTGCAAGAAATTCAAGTCCTACTCAAACACCGGTATGCCCACTTCACCATCAATGGAGCCCGAGATGTTGCTGATTGCATACAACACGCATAACGGTGATGCCCAGACAACCAATGAAGATAACAAGGTTAACGGAGCGCATTACGCGACGCGAGCATACGAAATGAACGTAAACGCAAAGGAATCCGAACGAGTTACGATAACTTACGGCGTTCACGTAAGACACCGGTCGTAGGTAAACCAGTTTGCAAAACCCGAGATAGTGATGCCGCCTTAATTTATGCACGATTCGACTTTACGTGACAATATTTCCCGATATTACTACATACCGGCGAAATACTCGTTAAACGTGCACAATATTTATGCGCGAACAATGACTTAATTTCACGCTAAATTGATAACGATCAGTTGTGATTCGAAATGTTAATGTTCCACATGTTAGATGTTAACGTGTATTTACTTCCTAAACACTTCCTAGCAAGCTAGACCGCAAATGGTCTACTTGACCTTAACAGTAATTGTTAAGTTACAATTCTGCAAAAAATATGCGAAATTTTCGCGTGACTTTGTCACACTTAACCATTCAACTAGATCGTATTGTTTTTGGGTAATTGTCACCGCATTTGTAGCATTCTCGATCTTTTTTGCATGGCCTCCACTCGGATGGCTAAAGGAAAGTCATTGAGCGGATAAAACAGGTGGGCCGTGGTGAAAAGAGTGAAAAAGCGATGGCTTAGTTAGTTAAGCGTCATCCTGGCAACTGTTTATGTAACATGGCCGGTGTTGGTGTAGGCGTGGGTTCCGTGGTAGCTGGGCATCCGGCCGGCCCCCGCCGCCCCAGGTTCTTGCTGATAAGGCCAGTGAAAGTGCCCAGGCCCAGGAGAACCGCCACACACTGTATTGTTGTACGACAACGGTCACGCTTCGCCAATTTGAATGCAACCATGATGTTGGTAATAGAATAATCTCGTTGATTGATAGACTTATTATATGATGATGAGGTTCCAGGAAAGTAAGCATTGTCCCAACACGGGAGCGGCTGCTGATAATTTGTCAAAGATATGCCTATTACGTGATGGTAATTGAAAAATAATGTTATGTAATGTTGAAGTCACAGTGAAATTGTTGCGCCCACCTTCTGGCTGGCAAAAGGCTCTAGGCGTTATATTCCATTCAATACCGGGCTTCGAATTAAAAACTTTAACATTTCGGTCGTCGACCTTTGGGATTTTATTGCCCAAGCAATAGATTGAATCGATAATCTTCGTAATGTCTGTGTGAAATCATAGAATGGTGTAGTGTGAGACGGTTTGACCGCCAGTACAGCTATTATGGAAGCAATTCGCCGATTTATGGAACATCTGTGCTCAACTTTTATTTATTTATAATTGAGCGATATTGATTGAGCTTTGAAAGTTAGAAACTTGATACAGGGTAAAAATATGTTGCATATTTGCATATAAAGTATAATTCAAAATATGCATGATTTTTCACTAATTTTATAGCGGTAAGCATAATTGAGGCAGTAGAAACACGCCAAATCCTATAACTTCTAAATAACAAAGTTCAGAATCATTAGCCAATAATTGAGTTCAATTGTGATAGTATTTTGACTACTGTACGTCACTCGTCAGGTGAAGCTGGTACATGACGTGCGTAAGTGTAACTAGGCAGTTAACTTTCACTGTATCACAGTGCTCGAGATTATCACAGCAAAAAGTTCGCAAATGATTTCTTTTGTGTTCTACATAGCGCAGTCACGAGATGAGTTATTGGCAGCGACGCCGGGCAAGGTCGAAAACTATATTACAATAGTACTTTCGCACTCGATCAACGAAAGCGAACGGGAACTCTCCTGTTTTGGTGACAACTTTCAATGAGAGCCGCGACAACTTTTTGTCCTTTCTCAATTGGAATCTCGATAAAACATCAATCGTAAACAGGTAAAGTTCACTTTCGATTGTTGCGCAAGATTTCGGTATTATCATTGTTTCAAAATAAATGGCGGGGTGCGTCGATAAATCTACGAAAGATAGGCCCTTAATTGGCGTGTAGGCGTTTTTATTATAACTAAAGGAATTCGTGAGCAATGCCCGTTTGCATCTTGTTGCGTAGTTTCACAGTAGCTACCTACTCAACTCAATATATTGTGCCCTGGGAGATATAATCATTATAAATTTCAAGTTTATTACCTACCGAATTACTAAAACTATGCATCATAACAGTAATCTTTGAATATAACGCTTAAACTATTACATTTTAAGCCTCGATAATGTAAATTAAACGTTTTAACTACAGATTATCGTAAGTTTGTAAGACATTAATAAAATGCAGATAATACAGATTAGTAAATTATTAACCCATATTGGGTATTTAATGTACTACCCTCAGTTAGTACGTCTTATTCCTCCGAGGTTAGTACCCAAGTAAGTTCGAAACCAAAATTTTAAGCCTAATATAGGGGAGGTCTATCAATCAATCCAACCACCACCACACCACCAAATACCACTTTTTTATTGAACAGGAGGCAAACGAGCATACGATTACGTACGTAAGTAATACCGGCATCTATGAACATTTGCAAGATCTGAGATCCCAGAAATGCGTTGCCGGTCCTTTAAAAGGAACTAGGTTGTATCGTTCCGAAAATATATCCAGCGGAAGTTCATGCCATAGATTAGTCGGACGTGGTTAAAAATGACGACAGAATCGAACTGTGGAAGACCTCCAATAATCCACGTGGTGACGATGAATTTGGATTTCCTCCGAGATTTACCGGTGGTGGAACTCAGCTGCGGGAACAAGCCCGAAGTACTCATCGGAACACTCCCCGTGAGCTGAGGTTGCCCAAGGTTCTATCACTATATTGACAAATACCATACGGTCTATTTTTATCTCCTTCTTTTTTCATCCAGAAGCGATTCTCTCCTTTCGCAAGTCATCGGTCCATTGCATTGGGCCAGATATTGTCCTATGATATTAAGACACGGTCTCCACTCCAGAAATCATCTGATCTAAAAATACGTGACCTGCCCACTTCCACATAATCATGCCGATCCGGCGAGCTATATCGATGTTATTATCCTATATTATACAGTTCTTATACTATTCGTATGTTTTACAATTATATTCTCTTTAAAATTAACAAATAGCCAACCTCACACTCTACGTTATAGATAGCTCAGATGAATCTTTATGATTATATCAGACACCTTACAATTTTTTCGTTCCATACATTCATGTGAAACAGCCTGGAATCCTTAACCAAGGGGAAAAAATCGCACAAGTGAGATGTGGTTTTACCATGGAATTAGAACCAACAAACCCCGGACCAGGAGTAAATTAGACTCAACGCTTAGATCACTAAATCATGGAGACAGTCAAAGGTGGTTATGGACTCTGACTAATAGAGACTTACAATAGAAGGCCAGTAAAAGAATTGATAGTTTGGGATCGTTTTCAAATGTCAGCAGACGATGAACACGACAGTACCGAACGATATAAAATTAACAGTAACCTTGGCACAATAACATTTAATTCTGTCGAGCAATTAATTTAGCCAAGCGCCGCGTGAGCTCTACCAACGATACCATCGGATCTTATAACAAATTATTCCTTAGGCTCTGTTAGCTTGATGATTAATTTGATCTGTTTGTCTGAGAATTTTGTCCCAAACTTAGATTCAAGGTCAATAATATAATGCGCCCAATAGCAATCAAAAGCCTTGAATACGTTACAGAATTCCGATATCACATAGCACGGCGTGTGGTCTTTATATTCAATCGTATACCGTTATGGCAACACCATGTGATAATTAAAGAGCAAATCAGGCTTCTTCACAATAAAAATAAACCATAAAAACAGGACGACCTTAAACTAAAACCTGCGGCCGTAAAAATTTAAGGCCATCAAAATTTACATCTCGCGTGTCCCAGTTTGCGGAATCGCAAAATGGCGCGTGTGGGTGCGTCGGAATGGCCGCACTTTACCATTTCGCTAAGTTTGCAATATTTTGTCTTATTCGTAATCAGTGGGAGCGCGCCGGCAAGGTCGAGGTTAAGCTTATATTGTCACTGAACGTTGACTGGTTCGTTGCGTAAACGTCTAACATTTACATAGTCAGTACCAGGGCTTGGCAACGTTACCAAATTGATATAATTAAGTAGTGTTATTTTGATTGTGTTTCATTTCTGATTAACAACTTTATCTTTAGTAAGTATAAAATACTACTTAGTTTGAGTTAGGTGCGAGATGAAAGAGATAGCCAATTATGAGATATAGCTTTTTTCTTAGATACATTAACTTAGAATAACGCTACTTATTGATTCTTGTGTATTCAATTAACCAGTAAATACTTATAGCTTTTAACGCTATATTCAGGTAGCGGTAACTTTATAAACTTATCCTAAGTCTTGTTTATTAACATCTCGCGTCGCGACTCTACGCTAAAATTTAATTAGCACTTACAACACGACTTAAACTTGTTACTATCACCAAGCGTGCTAAGGTCATTAAGTAGAAATGCTCCATTGAGTGACACTACATTAATCAAGTCAGGTAATGACCGATAGTTTCACTTTTCTTTTGTATCTGGGTCATATAAATTGCCGAAGATCAAAGAGACCATTGTATGTGCTTAGCCGAGTAGGTGTGCAGCTTTTTGCTTACCTACAGCATTTGTGAAGGCATCTTAGATAGACTGAGAATAATAAATGACTGCGGAAATGACGAGACAATGCAAGCTCACTTTAACCAAGAAGCTGCGACCTTACACGGCTGCCATCAACTATTTACATCCACAAATGACTATAATTAAGCCTCAAAGCAATATGGGCACTTTAAAGTTTATTACAAAAGATAAGACAGCTGCTTATGATTAATGGTTCTGGGTATATTTTAAACAGCATAATTGTAAATGGACTACTAGAAATAACATTACAGGTTGCTTTATTTTACATGGCAATGTTAAGTTGGCCTATTTATTGATGTGTAGTAATTTATTTATTTATTTTCTCTTTCACAATATACTACTACAAAAATACAATGAGAGAATTACTTAGGTACGAGATATTTATTCGTGCTAATCCATAGCGTTTTCATATCCCCTTAATGAATATTCATAAAACGTTGGGTTAGATATGATTAAAATCTCAAAACCTTTTTCCTTTTATGGGGTAGGTAGGTAGTTGGATTATCAACCGACCGACCGACCGACCTGAACACAGAGTATCTAAAGCACCCTACAGTTGCTGACGTAGATTTTTTACACGTTAAGCCGTCACTTTCGGCTGTCAATATGATGACACATTAGAATCACTTCAAAGGCTGGTTTTGAGACTTTGAAACCAGAGTCAATCTCTTAAAGTTACTCGATAATAAGGAAAAAACATGAAAAATATATTAAAATTATATAATTCATCATTATACGTCCCTACCGAGGGGCACGGGCCTACCCGTATAGGGTGTAGCCTGTAGGCCCAGTCCGGATTGGTCGACATCACGCACAACCTTTAAATTTATTTCTTAGCGTGCGCAGTATTTTTTAACTTTATTAAAATTAACAACCCATTTAGTGTAATGGTTGAGACATCTGCACTTACACTTAGGGTTCCAGGTTCGATTCCCGGGCAGTACAAACATTTATATGCATAAACATGTCTGTTTGTATATGTATTATACAAAAATGTATATAGCTAAATTTATCCGTTGTTTAGTGCTTAGTTTGGGACTAGATGGCGCCGTGTGTATGTCGGTAGATATTTATTTAAGTATGTTATGCAATGTTAGAGCAAACGATGTTATTTTCTTTACAACTTTAATACTTTCTCCAGCAGTAAGTTCTAAACACGCCATTATTTTCCAATTGGTTTTACGTCACCCTCGTAATCAATTGGAAGATGGTTAACAGATTATGGTGCAGTTTAATCCAGTTGTTATGTAATATAACATGCTAGTTTTATTGCGAACGTAAACAAGCAATATATATACTGCGGAAAGTGCTAAGTAGTCGTTGGCGGCCGCGGTTATTGCGAATTCAATATTTAACTTTATATTACAAGTATACCGTGAGCTACCGATAGCTTGCATGTGCTCACTGGTTAAGTCAATACTGCCAGGGTTGTCGGTAGACCTGTATCGTTCATCGAATTGGACGATTTGATTATATTATATTATGTGATTGCTCAACCGATACTCATGTCGCCTTGTCGTCTCTATTGATCTGTTACTTTAGACTACACAGGTAGAAGAGAAAAATCGTAACGTTGAATCATATTGGAGAAGGTCTATGCTAACCTGGGTCGCATAAAATGATTTAGTAACTCAATAAAATGTAACCAGAGCACAGATATTGAATTATGCAAATATTTACCTGTCTGAATGTCATAACAATTACTACAACAGCATTGTTGCAGCAAGTACCGTGCAACCTTTGTCCTGTCATCAACAACCCACATATTGTTTTAATTTCTAGGTCGTGTCATTTTAATCTACAAGTGCTAAATAAGAAATTTGTAAGCAATAATTAAGTGTCAGTACACTCTCTGAATGCTCAGCAATGGAGCGAGGAAATACATAAATATGTATTGGTTCCGATTTTTTTATTAGTCATTTTCTTTTTTAATCCTTCCTTTAATTGTTGTTTTTCATAGCATACACGTATTTTCTATCTACTTATATATTTATCAACTAGTCGATAAAGTCTTACGAGCGGAACAGGCTTGCTTACATAGCGTGGTTATGCAGAAACCGGGCCGTGACCAACCATGTGACCCTGATGAAGAAGAAGAACGTGCCTTTAGAAGCTTAGATGACTGCGACATTGCAGCGTACAAGCTAAACTTCTTTTAAAAAACATCAGGGATTCTCTCTATTGACACAAAATACTTCGAGACAACCCTATTGAAGTGAGAGAGGTACGCATTACAGCTATCTATCTGATGCAATCTGCATGTAGAATCAAAATAATTTAAACATTATTTACATTATTAAATCTCCTTACTTGTCATACAATCGTATGTTATGCCCCGGGTCATTGATATGACATTCCGGTAAATGAGTTCATTTCTGTGTATATTTAAAAACGAAACAGTGATTTATTATGTAACAACAATGAAATAAAAATAATAACAATGGTTTAAGTTACCGAGTTCGATGCACTTACATACATTTCGCCTTTTATGAATTTGTAACATGTTTTTGAATTTTTTTATTTACCAAATACGCATTAAGATACAATGATAGTCTGTGTGAAGGTAAGAAGTTTTCGGTACAACATTAAAGCAGTCTTCAAAGTATGTTTTTTAACAAAAAACATAAAAACAATATATTGACCCCATCATCAGTGACGCAACGAAGAATAACATTTGCTTTTGGTTGACTTGCAAATAAAAATGTAACCGGCAGGTTAGTTTGCAGTTGGTAAATAATTCTGCGCCCGTTGTCGTAAATACAGTAAGTTGAGTTACCTACTGGTATTATGACTTACGTTGGAGAATCGAAATCCCTTAATTGAGATAAAAAAACGATGAAACACTATGAACATTTAGTAATGTATTGAAATGACTTTTCTCGACTAAGAGCTAATGCTCTGTTGGGTTGGAAGTGGAAGATCAAGGCTTTATAATTTGATTTTCTGATGAAAGGCTCTTTTACCTGAACAAGATTTTTTGGAAGTCTAGATGTTTTCTTAGTTCCTTGATTTTTATCTAAAGTTGTAATTAATATTCAATTTAATAATAATCATATTACATTAAATGAATAAGTTTCGGATCTACGTTTTGCTATATCTGTATTCTGGCCGAAGAGTAAGACAAATAACATTAACATTATTGGATAGGAGGGCTTACTGCTTGTATACAATAAGTGACCTCAAAAGTTCATAAGAAATGATTTTTATTCCCTTAAATGTCAATTAAGTTTCCTTGATTGTTTACTTCATAGATATAGGATCGCGCTTTAATTCTTAGACTCTTTCTCTCTCTTCAACCTATCTCAGTCCATTGCTAGACATAGGTCTCCCCCATTTTGCGCCAGACATCCCGGTCCTCTGCTTTTCTCATCCAGCTTCCACCAACGACCTTTCGCAAGTCTTCGGTCCATTGACTTATGTTTATTTTTTGTTTAATTCTTAGTCTATGGTTTTCTAATTTGAGTTATTGCTTAACCACCATGGGTTATTTTCACTAATGTTCGCTTTATGGTATATTACTCTTGCTCGGAAATAAAAGTCAATATACTTTCTTCCAGTTTTATTGGAGGATATGATAATATCTTTTTGCTATTTTAAAATCTACCTTGACAACTCTATTTTACTCCGTTACCATGGTGATAAAAGACATCGCTGTACAACACCTTAGAGTATTAATATCTAATATTAACTATTAACTTAATATCAAAACTTTATCGTACAGTTATAATAATAATTTATTACGATAACTTAAATAACAAGTATGGCATAATAACCAACGCGTGTTATTAAGCAAGATACGGTGAAGTAAGTGCAATGCTTTGTTTAGGGACCTCAACAACCGCTTAGCAAACTAGCTCGCAGTGCTCGGCTTGGAGAATCCGCTAGTTCTACAGTGTAGTACAAATATTGACACTGTCTTTAAGTGACGCCGCCGGGCAAACGAGAGGACTTGGAAGGACTCTTTTTGTCTTAATAATAGCTTCTGCACGTACAGTTTCTCTCCCAATATTTTTTGCTGTTGACTCACTTTTATACTAATAGAAGATTAAATAATTATGCATAGTATTTTAATTTAAATAAATTTAATCTGTTTCCAGATGACTACTGCTTTTGGCAAGACTGGCTATACAGCTTTATAGGGCAAGCAGCGAGCGCAGATCGCTGTCAACCTTAGGTAAGTTCACCTATTTCTCTCGATATAATAGTTTTAAATAAGGTAAAAATGACCATTGTCGGAATAAAATTACTGAACTAACGAGACTTTGTCTCACTATATTTAAACCGACGGGACAATTATCATTCATGCTTCTCGGAACATTATGCATTTCTTAACTATCACAAATACTTTGCAGTACAACACTGTTGAAAGTAACGTACCAATTCAATCAGATGTCAATCAAAAACAGTTTCCCATTGTTAATCCGTCAGTTTTTCGTCAATAGTTCTCATGGATCTGGTTAGCCTGCCCGTAGATGTCGTGTTTATTTACGCATTGCCGCAACTCTTTGTACTCTAAAGTAAGTTCATTGAAGTTGTCAGAAGGATGAACCATAGATCGTTGATTAAATTAGAAGGTAAAATAATCGCCTAATCTCAATAAATCGGTATTATCGTGTGATATTTATTAGTGTATTACAAGTCAACGTTATTGTGTTCCGTGGGGTTATTAAGAGAATGCAAGTAACAGGTCAACAAAATATTTTGAATGATCATACATAATTTATAGCTCTGTGAAAGTCTCTCTCAGAAATTATCTTAAAGAGAAATATGATATTCTTTAAAGAGCTAAGATACTATGTTAAGAGGCAAATTATTTTGTGGATCTTGTAGCCCGCCGACCGTATCTAATCAAACCGTCCACGCATACAATTTAAGCAGCATTTAGAACAAAATTGGCTGCTGTGCAATACCTACGTCTTGTTTGGACGAGATAGGTGGAACAGAAGTATGTCAATATAAAAGCCAAGCAACCCTTCAATTATTACTATCGAATTTATTTATGATAAAATCAAAGATATAGAAGTTTTATTTTACTATATGCTTATAGTAACGATACGTCTGACAGATGGCTATCATTATCTAAAGAGAAACTAATTATCTAAAGAGTGCATATGAAAACCACACGAAAGGAAATTGATAAAGTGATGCCATGTGAAAACTTTAGAAACTGGAGACTTGCATGCGTATTTATTAACTAACGCAAAGGGAAAACGCGACTGACTGCCAATAATATAACTATAACTTGTAACGAAACTGCATATTTCTGTGCCTCTTATTAGAATACAGATCAACACGTTTCTAGATCGTTGTGGAAAAAAAAGTAGAACTAATATATTGCATAACATTGTACTGTGGAATTCAATACCCTAATATATTACATATTTAAAAAAATATATTTTTATTATTGTTACGCCGGGTTATCACGATCTCCTTAAACAGTTCAGTTCATTATTATAATATTACTTTGCCTTTATAGTTTCTAAAGAAGAATTCATAGCTGTGCAACAAATCACATCAAAGTATCATATGTAATGAATCATTAAACAGATCATATACTTCCCACCGAGGAGTCGAGCCTACTCGATAGGTGTATAGCCTTGTTCGGTCCACACGGGTGAATGTCGGATTGCCGAGGTTTCCTCACGATGTTTTCCTTCACGCTAAGACTTCGGGATATACTACATATAACTTCGAAAAACATTAGTGCGTGCAGGATTTGAACCTGCGCCCTCCTAATCGGAAGTCAACAGTCCTCACAATGATCGACAAAGCTCCATATATATGGAGCGTCATATATAATATATGACGCTCTAATTAATAATTATTTCGTTTACCGACTTTAGTCGACATTGTGAGTAGTTGGCCTACAAAAAAATGTCATTGTATTTTAGTATTTATGTACCACTCACGTGTATGTTAGAAGACACTATGAACCATGCATGCCCTCATTTCGTTATCAAAATTTATATACTACAATAGTGGTAATAATGATCTAAGGACAATTTAAGTATCACTGATTTTTCTGTTACATATTGTTCTGAAGTAATGTAGTTACGTTCTCAAAGGTATTTTCCCACGGAGTAAACGAGATGAGGACTGAGCTCCAGCCATTGTGAGTATGGGACTATAACACCGATGGAGAGTCGTTAAACACATTGCTTTTGTGCAAAAAAGTGAGCTGCGCCGTGCACGCTTGGCTAACTCCAAATAAGGATGCACGGTGTTCAAAATCATATTCATGAGGTAATATTGTAACCTACTTTTTTAATTCATAATATTAAAAATACATATCCACTGACATTCGCACAGCGCCATCTAGCCCCAAACTAAGGGGTACTCCTGTAATATAGGAACTAAACAACGAACAAACATATTTGTATACATTTTTTTGTAAATACATATTATACTTAGAAAACACCCAGACCAATGCAAACAGACATGACATGTTATGCACACAAACATTTGAACTGCCCGGGGATCGAACCCAGAACCCATTGCGTCGTAGCCGACGTCTCGACATTACACTAGAAGGGTCGGCAAAAACTTTAGAAGAAAAGAATGATTTAAAAAGAAAGAAAAGTATTTATTTAGAGCAAATTAATATCGGACAATTTAAGTGTGAGAGCGATACCACAGATACTGGTGTGATATAACGCCTCGTATTTTCATTCGCAGCGTGAATGAGAATACCAGAGATCCTCATCCCTTCCTATATATTTCCTCTTATATTTCCTTATATGAATTTGTAAAGATTGGCCACGCACCGTTGCTCATTCAGAGTTACGAGTATCCATGGATGGTCCTATTTCTTACCATGAAATGTACTGCTTGCTCGTTTTCCTGGCTATAGAACAAAAAAAAACGTCCTATGTTCAGCAGTGGATTGCGTGAGGTTGAAGTTAAAGAGAGAACCCTTATAAATCGAAATTCCACCAGGACACTAAATAGTATCATCAGCATCAGCTCATCATAACTTTCCTACCGAGGGACACGACCCTATCCGTATAGGGTGTATAAACCTTAGTCGTCCACGTCTTTTAAATTTAATAGGATGTTAGATAATTTTGGTTATAAAGAGGTTATCATTGTTAAATTGTTTTAGTACTATTTTAATACATTGTTATTATTTTTCATATTTGATTGTTTTAAACTATGGCTGTAGATTTACATTGCCAATTTATGTATACTTGTTCAGGAGATGTATTGGAAAGAATGCGTGATTGAAACAGTTTTACCGCGAATATAAAAATATATATATATTGAATTGTAGTTTGAGCCGGTTGGTTCTTTTTCTTGCTAATAAACAAGATTTGTCTAGTATTTCACAAGTTTTATTGCAATTTCATCTTTAAAAATCCCAGACAAACTATTAAGGAAAACAGGCTACTTTTATTATATAAAAAAGAATGATAAATAAAGCAATGTTGTACCGCGCTGCCGCCGAGCATTGCGTGACTTAACGAAGCGATTTTAGGTTGTGTTTTACTGCGGGAGAATATCTTATACCGCGGGGCACAGCTAGTTTATTAGAAATTCAAATGATAAAACGGGGCATATTTAAGGATTATTATTTTAGCTTAAATCACATATATCGATCTTCGTCTGTAATTTACGCTAGCGCTCAAGACCTATCTTAGGACATTGACCCGAGTAATTTTTCATGGTCCAATTGTAATGCGGCCAAATTAAAGTGAATCATAACATTGATGGCAGACTCTGCTAATGGTCCGGCGCTAAACTATTGTTGTGGAAGTATGTTCCTACTTCCGACACCATTAGGTAATTACACCAGGTCAAACTTGTTTGAATCTAATTGCCTTTGCGATGCTCCTTTGAAAATACTACTCCATTAAATCCTTAGTGTGTGTAGGTACTCTGTGTTTTATTGCCTTAGAATTTCTTTTGTAGTAGTATTTTATGTGTCTCATTAAACAAGTTACAAACCCCGAAATTGTGTTGGGGTTCAAATTTTTTTTTACATCATACAAATTATGGAAACATCTAGTTTTTAGATAATAAAGTGTACAAAGATTATGTTTTAAAGATAAACACAATGACATCATTATAAGATGTTACTTTTATGATAGCGCAATTAATCACGTAGCTATCTAATGGAAGCGATGCATTGTTATGAAGATGGTTAAATAAGCAGGGAATTATCTCAGAATTAATTGTTTTATTGCGCCTCAAGAGCTTTCCGCCTGGCCATAGAATGGCTAAAACATTAATTTCTATTTAGAAACTGCACTATGTAAAAATTAACGCGCATGACCGTGTAATAGTAGTTCTTCGCCCACGTCTGTTGACTTTTTCAACGATTTCACATCGTCCAGTTGTCATGGAAACATCAACGTAGATATTAGTGCACTAGATCTGCCGTGATTTTTAATTAGATCATTGTTCGTAGTTTCCTTTACTTTGTCAGTCATCTTTTATAATAAAATATCAAGTATTTGGTTGAGAAAATAAAATATACCGAGATATGACTGGGTCTTCACCTTATGGAGTTAATTTTAATTTCTGCAATTCATTTCGTATTATATCAAATTTTTAACGAAAATGGCTCTTAGTTAGCTTAGAGAAGGAATTGGACATCGACTAACGGGGTAGTAGCAAGTTTACGATTTTTGCTTTACCTACCACGATCGACAACAGAATACGCTTGCAGTTACGTCATCGAACTGGGCATCGCCTGTTAATTCGTCAGTCAGTCATCGTTGTGGAATTCCAGGAATTAACCTGCAACATTTGCTCAAAACATGCTTCGTTTGCTACTAACAAAATGTACCGCGAAGAAATGGCTCTCCTGGAAACTAAGCTGATATTCCTGTTACATTAATAGGAGATAACAATTGAAATATCATATAGTGTAATAAGATGGTTTAAGCATAATATTCATAAAAGCAACTATAATATATTGATACTAAATATACTTTTATTCAAAGCAACATCTTAATTAATCGATGTTGAAGCCTGAATGGCCATAATATCCGTATCGAATACATCACCCAACCCGAGATATAAAGCGCTTGTTACCCAACCCGTTGAAACAGCGCTATGGCCATGACCCTTGTTAATAAAAATAGCACGCGTAACTAGGGATGCATCTGACGAGAACTACCTCCTCAATTATAGTTATGATATTAAGAATGCAATTTATACGTTTAATCAAAAATACATATTCAGTATACTATTGTACTCCTATGCTCTTACGGTGCAGGAAAACATCGTGAGGAAACCTGCGTACACCTGCGAAGAA
>PQWD01007065.1:38217-52897 GCA_019425675.1 Leucinodes orbonalis
TATCATGCTTAATACTTTGAAAAGCGGTGAAAATAAATTAAGTAAACAAAACTGTCTTATCGTACCATACCACTGAAGCTCTTTTTTTTCAAAGCATCAAAACTCATATTTTTAGTTAGTATTTTAATCGTTTTTTATTATAATTTTATATTTTTTGACATTCATAAGTGCTTTTGTAAGCCTAATTGAAATAAATGTTTTTGACTTTGACTTGATACCAATGACGAGGCGCCAACATACGCATAGTTACTATTACAAAAAATGCTTTAATTTTTTTCCCAAATATTACAAACAAATCAATCACTATCCACTTACATCTCAAAACCATATCAGTAATCAGAAAACTCAACTTAAGTTTACGACGAATCAATCAATGCTAAAACTCTATTCCAATACATGCCCTTTGTAAGCATCGCCATCCATTTGGATCCTGCTCGTTATCCAGTCGGATCTAATTCCTGCGCACGCGCATATATGGCGGCAAGATGGACGCGCGTGATGGATAGAAGGCATGCGCGGCGAGGCTTATGCGGGCGCGCACTGTGAATAGCTTACAGGTATTTTAAGTGGAGGTTGCTTTGTGGGAACATTTGTCTTTGCTATTTATTGTATTATTGCTGTAGTTAAAGTTTGTAAGTTCCATGTTTAGTAAATGATTTATTAATAAAATGTTTTTGTTTTAATCTATACTAATATATAAAGCTGAAGAGTTTGTTTGTTTGTTTGAACGCGCTAATCTCAGGAACTACTGGTTCGATTTGAAAAATTCTTTCAGTGTTAGATAGCTTATTTATCGAGGAAGGCTATAGGCTATATATCATCACGCTACGAGTAATAGAAGCGGAGCAGCAATGAAAATTGTTTCAAAATCGGGGGTATTTTTTCATACTTGGAGTTTCCGCTGTGTACGCTGCGTAAACGGTTATAGTTACACAAAAGTCATGTATGAGAGTATTGTTCTCTTTAAAGGTCTACAAAAAAGTCCGCGACAGCATATGTCTATCTTTTAAGGTTAGCTCACTATAACATATTTTATGCTAAAAAAATCTGAAATTGACCCCGAAACCTTTAAAGTTGGACGGAGGGAAAATCCTATGTATAGTGATAAATGAAAGTACCGTGTTATCCCGAATTTAATGCGAGCGAAGCCGCGGGCAAAAGCTAGTAAAAAATATATTGGTAAACATAATGTCGAAAATTAATTCGTCTTTACTTTTTTTAACCTAGATAAAGTTTATATTTTATCCACAAGTATGTCTAACGCTTTGCTACAGTGATAACATAAAATTTTGTGTTTATGAAAAGTTAAGTAAGTATTTTATTGATAACATAAGGTGGAAACTGTATTGTTCTAGGTGTTTTAGCTTGTGTTGGTCGTAAAATTAGTCGCATTATCAAATTAAGCTTAAGAATCCATATCGACTCCATAGAATATTAAGAATAACAGAAGAGCGATCCCGTTTTTATATTTTAAGTAACCTAATAGTAGATGTAACCGGGTTCGCTTTATATTTCCCACTCACCGGGACAAGAGCATTTTAATTGCCGCGTTAAGTGCATAGACCACACAGGTCCAACAAAAATGGACAAACAGATAAAGCGTTTAACGCCACACCGTATTCCTTGCGATGCCTTTGTGAAATCGACGGTGCGTCGCGAATGTGCGTATGCGCCTTTAAGGGTTGTCAATTTTTTTTTTTATTTATTTTCATAAATTTATTTATTTTCTCTTTTACAATATAGCTACTTACTTTATATTAATCTCGTATTTGCCCACTTCGCTTGTGTTAAATTCGGGGTAACATGGTCCCCTTTCCTGGTCACGAAAACAGAATTTTATTTTTACGCTGCTGTAGACGTCTTGACGTTGTTGTCTTTTTTATGACATAAAGTAATTGGGACGTACAGCCGCCTGGTGGTAAGTGATACGCCTGACCATGGCAGTTTTTTTTGCCAATTACTTTTCGTCAACACTACCCTGCGCCCGCCACCTGAGACTTCTTATACGACTCAGTATCGAGCCTACCACCAGAAGAATTCATTAAAAAAGTGGGAAGTAAATCTTTTTCAATAGACTATTTTACCGAATTTTGAAGAGTTGCTTAATGTGAACCTTATGTCTAAATAAACAACTCTGCAATTTATTTTTAAAAATACCTACTATGAATGCTGTAAAAATACATTTCAATTTAACACTTTTAAATGTCGCGCCAATTCCATTCATTAAGCATAACTCCATGTTGATGACGTCACTTGGATAGTTAATAGACAATGGAGAGAAATCTCTATACATTTTAGTCTTTCTTTGTTACTTATTTTAATGTCAAACGTCATGTATATGCTCGAACACAAAACGAAAATTCACACACAAAAATAATAATAAAATGACACCAGTGAAGTTGGAGGTATTCGTAATTCAGCTTAGCAAAAATCGGGATTAGCAGCAAAAGACTTGCCCACCAATATACTGTTCATTAATGGAAAATTAGTGCTATCGCTCTTTACGAATCTATTTTCCATGGTGGTAAACAAAAAATAAGTGTTAGCTCGTAATAAAATACTTCTATCGCAAAGAAATGTATGGAGAAAATTTGTACAAGAGATTTGTTGTTGTTTATAGCCGAATGACGTCACAACATGGCAGCTGAAGTATTGCGCATCAAAAATGGATTTTAAAATTATTTATTTAATTTTATAAACTAACAATAACATTTTCTGATTGCTTATTACGTAATCTAACGTAATGGTACATTATATGTTTTTTTCTTGAATGGAGAAAAATACCCTATTCTGTGATCATACCTATGGACCATGGACGTATGAAAAATACGGATAGATTGTCATGAGGTCGCTTTTGTTACTAACCATAAATGGATCATTGTTATCTGTGAAAAAAAGAATTATTATTATTAGTCCTTGATACTCCATCTACGTCATTAATATATAAAAAAATGCCTGCTGCTGTAATGATAATGAAAATAATCTTCTGATATTTTTGGTATATTCATGTTTATTACAAACAAGATTATTTTAATTCAATGTTTTAAACTAAAAATATGAGAACGAATTGTTCATTTACCTTCGAAAATTAATTATTTTTTTCTTTTGATCACTTAAGGTTTTGCACCATTATACTATGTATGCTTGCCATACAAAAATTGGCCAAATTTTCACACACTTACAGTCAGAAAGACTCTGTATATATGTTCTCACTTGCACACTTGATTGTAACCTATAAGTTATAAGTTAGTAATTTTAAGTATATTATTTACATTAATTTCTGTTAACCCGACTCGCAAAACTGCTTCCATGCCAGCTGTGCTTGTTGCAGTTTGTAATTAAGGCTTCACTACTTGTTTGTATCTCTTACTAATGTATACCTAAATTATAAAGCTGAAAAGTGAATCACTTCGAGCAATAGAAGCAGAGCAGCAATGAAGAATGTTTCAAAATCGGGCGGATTTTTTCATGCTTGAAATAAATAAATAATTTTTTATGCGTCCATGATCCTGGTGACAGCCCTGAATGGTCAAAGGTGCTTATTGTGCAACGCGCGGCGCCGGCGCCGGGGACGAGGTGCAGGTGACTGGTGAGCCATTGTTCACCCTGAATCTATTGATGATTCTACAGACCACTAAAGTATGGAGTCTTTGTGAAAAATGTTAGCGCTTGATAATCTGCTAACTCGTATCGAATAGGAAAATAATACTGTTAAACTTATATTCTGTATATAAATAGTTATGCCACTCGTGCCTCAAAATGAACCACCGAAGAGAGTTGTTACTCTTTTGTTTAGTAAATGTGTTCTAGAAATTCGAAATATGTGTATGTTTGCTGTCACTGCATTCGGAACGCTTTGTTCAATAAACTTTGCGAAACTGACGCATGCAGCGAAAGCTCTCAGTAGGAAAAAATCCCCGATTTTGAATATTCTTTATGCACTGCTCCTTTTATTATTCTTGGCGTGATGATATATAAAAATGAACTGACACAAAGAAATTTCTAATCGGATCAAATTCTTGAGATTAGCGCGTTTAAACAAACAAACAAACAAACTCTTCAGCTTTATAATATTAGAATAGACAAGTAATAGATTGAATTAACCAATGAGCTGACCATAATTCTACTTACTTTGGATACAAGTAAGAAGGTAAATATGAGGTAAGAATTTATTCTTTCTTAAATTAATGCTAAATAGCATTGTGTGAATATTGGTCAATATTTATAATTTTACGGAGCTACGGAGTTTATTAGTCAAAGAACTGGCAACTCCAGGATATTATAAATTTCTACCTTTTGTAACCGATTTCAAAAAGAAGGTCTTTTAAACTTCAAGAATTTTGGACCTAATTACTCTACCAGATTAGGTTTCTGTCACTGGGCCAGTGTAGCAGATTACAACAAATACATTTTGTATAATTGAATTTGATTTCAATTTTATAAAAATATATGAGCGTTGAGACAGCTTACAAATAGGGCAAGAACCTTCCTCCGTCGCGTGACTATTTAACACAGACATTTGCATTTCACAAACATTTAAGTTGTTTATTCTCTATCAATGCTCAGTAAGAAGGATTCTTGTCACAGTTTCAAGGAAGCGCGGCGGCGGTCAAAGGCGGCCATAAATAGTTAATGAAGTGCCAGTTTAGGGCCGTTTTAGTACGCGCGGCCGATGCCAGGTAAGGCCCGCGGCTGTATTGTAAACGCCTTTGGCTTTTACATTTTGTTAAACAAAGTGTTCGAAATACGAATTGTTAAAAATAAATGTTCGATATTTAAACTAATGTTCGAAAATTAAACTGCGATTATCTGGCTGGCTACATCGATACGAGTTTGAACTTGGTCTTTCCATTAAGCAAATAATTGCAAAAAGCAAAATATTGTGAATGGACCGAATAATAGTCGTTTAATTGCTCGCATATTAGTCTGAGTTAAAAATGAAATCGTTGGCCCTGGAGTGACTTTAAGAACTAGATAACAGTGATATCATTAGAAGTGGGAAATAGGGAGTAAACCTTTGCTTGTTTCAAATAAATCTTAGTTAACTATTGATCAAAAATTACTCAAGTTTTACGTAAGTCGATAGCTTTAAAGTAAGCCACTTAATAATGACATAAAAGATTATAGTAATTGTTCTCTCGAACCACTAACGAAGCCCAAGATTCCCTGATAACGTTTTCGGTTAAAGACACCGGAAGGGAAATTAACACTTCTTAATATAATTATCACCATAAATAAAGAGCAAACTCCTGGTCACAGTTTTTCTTTTTCCTTTCCCACGCGTTGTTCCGTCAATTAAGTTAGGGTTGCCTATTCTAACTAAGTCTTTTGTCATAAAAGATACCTGTCGATACCAGATTACGAGGCCCTTAGATATGATGCTATTAGAGTTCTAAGTAGTGTAATGGAGAGCCTTCGGCTATTACACAAAGGGTTCCGGATTCTTTCTCGTTTGTAGTCTGGGTGTTATCTATGTTTTCAAAGTCTAAAGTCAATTTTATGTGTGTATTTACAAAAAAAGATATAAGTATTTATTCGTTGTTTAGTATCCATACTACAGACTAATGTCCAGTTTGGGCGAGATGGGCTGTGTGATTGTCAGTGGTATATTTTTTATTGTATTGGTTAAGTTCGGTATACAGAGTGTTTGGCGCAGACTTATCAGCTGTCTTACTACTCTTTCCCCGCTAACGCAATGCCTGAAGTTCGCGGTTGTTAATATCTGTCTTCAACCTATTGCAGTCCAATGCTGGACATAGGTCTCCCCCATTTGCGCCAGACATCCCGTCCTCCCCTTCTCATCCAGCTTCCACCAGCGACCTTTCGCAAGTCGTCGGTCCATCGGCCGGAGGGCGTCCTACGCTACGCTTGCCTTGCAGAACTCGTCTGCTCCAACGGCCATCGATTCTGCGACATACGTGACCAGCCCTGCCACTTCAACTTGCTGATCGGCGGCTACGTCGTAACTTTAGTTCTCTTACGAATTAAATATTATAATTTAATATTGTTAATATATGACTTATTATTTTTTCAAATACCAATTTTGATGATTTAAAGGCAAATTCATTCTTTTAATCATTACCTTTTATTTGTGTTGCAATATCCCAAGATGACTTGTCCTTGTATTGTACCCCTCAAAAATTTCTGCCGGTCCATGCTCTAAACACCCTGTATATACGTCCTGTACACTAAAAATAGAATGTACCTTACGTACTTAGTGCTGTATATTTATGTATAGGTATGGGCACATAATAAGAATTACAAGATACATCACTAAAATGTTTTACGTAATTGCTTAATCCTAATATTTCCAAGTAGTCAACCCTAACTTCTCCTAAGTACCAAACCAATAGCTTAATAAAGAATTACGACGCCCCCTACCGGCGGCTGGACGCGCGTCCACAAATTAATAACAAAGTACCGAGGCTGTCTACAGACCGAGCACTCGTGTGAAAATACAGTTTTCATTCCAGTCCATCCAGTTGTGTGTTTACTATGGTAGACTCGTACTGAGTCGTCTACATAGTACCACCCACAGATTTCCCAATACAGGAGATGGGGCAAGCCGCGTTTTTAAGTGCGACAAATGTAAGCTCATCGAGCATACACTTGCTGCCAGTTTACGCTCTGTGAGACGAGGCATTGAAGGAGACCAACAACTGAAACACATTGTTGTACGATCAGTTGGACGACTCAATTAGTGTTGCGGTAGAGAGTTCGGCTGCAACACCAGGGGTTCCGGGTTCGATCCCCGGGCAGTACAATTATTTGTGTGCATAAACATGTCTGTTTGTAGTGGTCTGGGTGTTTTCTGTTTCTAATATCATACGTATTTTACAAAAAAAATATTCATCCTTTGTTTAACTTAACTTGGGGATAGATGACGCTGTGTAAATGTCAATGGATATTTATTTTTTATTATCCATCAATGCAACACTGCGACCGTCACCCGAGACAGCAGTTGTTAGGTCTCTTTTACCCGGTAATTTCACTAGCTAGTGCCCTCATCCCGAAACACTAAAGTGCATAACACTCCTGTTTCACGGGACGATATCTGGCACTGCGGTGGTACCACAGACATCCGAATATACAATTAGACTGGACAAGCCGCCAAGTTTATAGGCAGTCCCAGTGTCGCAATTTCTTTTCGGTTCTTACCTGTGAAAAGTTATTATATTTCTTAGAAAAAATTACTGATTCCTTGCGATGATGGCATGTTACAATTGCACAGGATGGCATTTTGGGAAAAAACGGTAATTTCTTCTAATATTCGTGCGTCTTGACTCGTCTCACAGAGCGTAAACTGGCAGCCAGTGTATGCTCGTTGAGCTTACATTTGTCGCACTTAAAAACGCGGCTTGCCCCATCTCCTGTATTGGGAAATCTATGATAGTCATTAACACCCACCAATCATCATTAAGCCCGCGTGGTGGGTTACAACCCGATTTTCCTGACTGTCCGACTGTCCTGCAATGGGCCGTTATATGCTTTTTTTTTTATATCTGATGGGCTTACTCTTGAGCACAGACTATCCTATGGGAAGAGACGTGCTCTAAGATGGAGCGAGCTTGCCCAGAAAAAGCCTATTCACTCGTTTTTGAATGCCACGAGGTTGTAAGTGGCCGGAAACACAAACGCAGGGAGGTCATTCCATTCCCTAGCCGTACGCATAATGAAAGAAGACGCAAAACGCTTAGTCCGAATGCGGGGAACGTCAACTACAAACGGATGAAATTTTGCAGTTCGCCTTGATAACCTATGGTGAAAGGGTGACGATGGGATAAGTGCGTGGAGCTCGGAAGAACACTCACCAAAGTAGAGCCTGTAAAAAACTGACAAACATGCTACTTTACGGCGGTGGGATAAGCTCTGCAGTTTAGAATTAACGAGCGCCTGATCGCCAATGAGTTTTCTGGCTCTGCGATCGATTGAGTCCAAAGTAGCAAGATGACATTTTGCTGAACCATCCCAAAGATGACTGCAGTACTCCATGTTAGGTCGGACTTGAGCTTTGTATAAAGTAGAAGCTGACCTGGTTTGAAGTACCGCTTCACCCTATTTAGGATGCCCACTTCTTTGAGGCTATTTGAGCTTTGGACTCAATTTTTTGCTGAAGTTAAGGTCACTCGTCAACTCCACGCCAAGCAAGTTCAGTTCATCAGTCACAGGGATAAACGTGTCACGAAAAGACGGTGTAGTGTTAAATGCACTTTTTTTGGCTGAAAACAAACAGGCCTGGGTTTTGGCAGCATTGAACTCAACCAAATTATCATCACCCCAGGCAGCAATTGATTCCAAAGTTCGATCAATGCGCGCTACCATTGCCATCCTCAAGGTTTGAACCTCACTACCGCAAGCCTTTGCACTTGAAAAGTATCTCTCTGAGACAGTACTATCATCTGCATAGCCAACAATACCTGGAATAAGTAGATCATTGATGTGCAACAGGAAAAGCGTCCCAGAGAGAACTGATCCCTGAGGAACACCGGCATTAATCTGAAAATGATCAGAAGAGCAACCATCTAGAACCACTCTGATTGAACGTTACTAAGAAAATCAGATATCCAGTTACATAGGCCTGCAGGAATCCCATAGGCTGGAAGTTTGTTAAGCAAGCCCGCATGCCAAACCTTATCAAATGCCTTGGTTATATCAAGCGATACAGATAGAGCTTCGCCATGATTCTCCAAAGCTTCGTTCCAGGTATGCGTAACATATACAAGTAGATCACCAGTAGAACGCCCTTGTCTAAAGCCGTATTGGTGTAGCCGTATGCTATGATGATTATGGGGATCTTGTCTTGATCTCCTTGCTTGGCAGGTTGGATATAGCTGTCTGTGCCTTTTACAGATTGTACCTCTTCTCCCTCTTGGGATGCTGCTATCAGCGCATTTTAAAGTTAAATTGGGGCAATGGTGTAAAAGTATAGATCCGTGAAATGCCACAATACAACTGAAAAAGTGTTCCGAATGCACCGACAGCACACATACACATATTTCGAATGAGCGTACATTTACCTAAACAAAGAGCCTACTGTATTCTCTTTGACGGTTCGTTTTTGAGACACGCGTGGCGTATCTACCTTTACTAGAATGTCATTGGATTTGGGGCCCAAAAAGTGAGATTTTAAAATACCTGAACATGTAATTGAGAACTCTATTCATTGGTCGACCTACGACATGGACAGTGACTTTTGTTGCTGTGTCACAGATTAATATGGCTTTGTTTTAAAATGGCGACGACCAATTGCTAAGGAGACGTGCATTGTGTTTTGACCACAGACATCAGAATATACATTAGACTGGACAAGCCGCCAAGTTTATAGGCAGTCCCAGTGTCGCAATTTCTTTTCGGTTCTTACCTGTGAAAAGTTATTATATTTCTTGGTAAATTTACTGATTCATTGCGATGATGGCATGTTACAATTGCACAGGATGGCATTTTGGAAAAAAACGGTAATTTCTTCTAATATTCGTGCGTCTTGACTTGTCTAATAGAGCGTAAACTGGTAGCCAGTGTATGCTCGTTGAGCTTACAGTTGTCGCACTTTAAACGCGGCTTGCCCCATCTCCTGTATTGGGAAATCTGTGGTTTTCACATGACGTCTTTACTGATTGGTGTATTGTTCCATAATTTGATAATTAACTACTGGAAGCTGTTCTGTATACAAGTAATTATTGAAAATAGATAAAGCCAGTTGCTTCCCGGAACCTTCTCAGTTGACAGACTCCAAATCCATTAATCTGTGGTAAATGATGCTGGTGTAGAAATAGCACTTTTTTCATGTTATTTGTAAGAAAATATTGTTCTACATTGGTTTTTTACCCAAATAAAAAAAAATCCGGCTGGTTTTGAATTGAATTTTCACAATTAGGTATTTCCTAAAATATTATTGGATTTCATTACGTTTCGATAAGCTTGATGATGATTGATGCCGCAATTATCATTCTTGATAAATAAATAACCTCTGATTAAAACAAAAGTTTAGAAGTTCGAATAAGAGAGTTAACGTTGCATTTTGTTTTTGATCTTCTTTTTTGACATTTGGAAATGGTGTACGTGATTATTAATTATTCTACTATCGCGCTCCTGCCTTACTAGCAACGCAATACGCGTATTTATTCCTATAACCTTATTAGGATATTGAAATCTGTTGGGCTATCGCTTTTTTTTTTGCTATAATCACGTGACGTCATCCACGACAATGGCGCCGACTCCCAATATGGCCGCGGTAACGAGGTGTAGCGTCACAGCTTTCGGAGCCTTACATGCTGTTGGCACGTTTAAAGCTTATAAATATATGGAGTCGCTTCTTGGATATTTTTTTAATGTTGGTACTTCTGAAAAAAAGACGAAATAATAAGTTGTCAACCTAGAAAACAGCTCATAGTTTGTGGCCACTATTGCCTATCAAATAAGCAATGAACTAGCCTATTTCAGGGCCCAGGCCTTTCTACACAAGGGGTTAACGGGCCGTAATTCAGAAAGGCGCAGTCAGTGTTGATATAAATAAAATAAATAAATAATGTATTTAGCAACAGCATCCAGGAACCCTGTTTTTTTAACAAAGTTACCAAATCTATCAAGACGAATTCAGTTTCTATCTGAAGTTTTCCCAAAAATTGTAACGTCTAATAGAAACGTCTAGTACCTAAGATTCAACGGAGAACTGCTAAGCTTACCAGCTGAGCAGACTTAAGTTTCAATAGTTTATTTTTTTCTTTTGTAATATTAAATACTTCTTGTTTTCTTCTTCTTGCTCTTCATTTCTAGAGAATGCTGTGTATGCCTGTAATTGGTGCATGATGTTGTTTCTCAGTTAAATATAGGTAGGTACTGGCGAACCCTTAAATAAATAAAAAGCTAGAAAGATCAGAAATCGATGAGAAGTGTGATGCCAAAAAGCGTTCAGAAGTATAACATATTAAGGTTATGTTAGTTGCATAAAATTACATGAGAAATGAACGTTTCTCTCCCTCGCGCTCTCCAACCTATCGCAGTCCACTGCTGGATATAGGTCTCCCCCATTTTGCGCCAGATATCCCGGTCCTCCGCTTTTCTCATCCAGTCTCCATCAGCGACCTTTCGCAAGTCGTCGGTCCATCGTACGTCACCAATCGAATACCTTATAAACCATATCCAAACCATATTCGTTCATATCATGTTAAAGGTTAAAAACACTCATCACAACGGTAAAAGCCCTACCAGCAATACATCATAAAGGTATATTTTAACTTTAATTGACAACTAATAGGCCGTAAACGTCTATAAACGGGCCCATACGCGGCGTCTCCTTTTAAAGACGGTACAGTGCCATAAAGATAAGACCAGAGTCGAAGACCTCAGGTTTTTCTGTAACCATCTGGGTCCCAATTCCAACAATTTTAAATGCGCTTATATAATTTCTATTGTATATCATTAGTAAAATGTTGCATTCATTCATTCTGTTTTATGACAGATTTTTATTAGTAACACCATTGGACAATTCATTTTACTTAAAATTACCATTTTAAACAATTAAAATTAGTTATACCTACCAGAATACCAAACTTACAGTTGGATGGTGTAGTGTCGTAAAAGTGTGGTACTGACAAGAACATTAGCAGAATTGGAGCCCGTGTATGAAGACCGTAATTAGCTTGGTTTGAACGGTTACTTGATATCATCAGGTTGTTAATGCGTTGGTTTATAGGAAGTTTATTGTCTTATTGTTGAATTTTAAAACGATAAATTGGAATGCTATGGTGGTTTGTTGAAAAAAAACCATGTTTTTTTTTTAAATAATGTGCTGCATTAATTTAAAATAAAATTGCCTATTGAAACTGAATGTTTAAATATCAAAACATCGTGAAGAAACCTGCACACCTGCGAAGAGATTCAAAGGTTGTGCGTGAACTCGGCCAATTCACACTGAGCCCGCAGGGATGATTAAGGCCTATATATACCCTTTGCGGATAGGCTCGCATCCCTCGGTGAGGACGTTTAATGAGCTGATGATATAAAAAAAGATATGTTGACTTCATCATCCGCTTATAAGGATCCACCAGGCCTTCTGGCACAACATATTTTGTTCCGGCATATCATATTGTTGAATTTCAATGCACATAAACACAAAATTACCAGCTGGGTGTTCATGTGAACATATTAGATAAATACGTAATAAAAATAAAGCCGTCTGTATGTCCGTCTGTCGTCGGCTCCAGAGCTCGCGATAAAAGCCACAATCACATTTCACTTAGGGTGAGGAAGCTGTTTGAGTGTTTTCTCATGGGTTTTTTTTCACTTGTTACAAACATGTAAAACGTTTTAAAAGAGGTTAATTATACTGAATGATGGCGAGTATAAAATCGTATATTTGACGACCCATTTGGTGTAGCGGTTGAGACGTCGACTACCATACAAATGGTTCCGGGTTAGATCCCCGAGCAGTACAAACATTTGTGTGCATGAACATGTCTGTTTGTAATGGTCTGGGTGTTTACTATGTATAAATATATATATATATTAATTAATCATGAATGATTTAATTTAGACTAAACGTGCCTATCATGGGGCACGAGCTAACCCGTAAAGGGTATATAGGCCTTAGTCGTCCACGCGAGCCTAGTGCGAATTGGTCAACTTCACGAACAACCTTTGAATCTCCTCACGATGTTTTCCTTTACCGTAAGAGCGTCGGATAACGTATATATGATTTCTAAGAGTAAAATATGAAAACACGTTGGTACGAGACGGGATTTGGACCTGGGCCCCCCAAATCGGCAGGCAACAGCCCACACCATTCAGTCACCGACAACGCACTATACGTCCCTACGTATAGAGCGTATATAATATGTAATATGGTATAATTTATAAACATGTTTTCTTCTCCTGCAAATTTATATATATATGTTTGTATCTAACAAGCTTGCATTATTTCATGGTAGGCAATGTTAATCAAAACGTAAGGATCACTGGGCGGTAGGATGATTACAGGTGACGGCAAATGAGATGTAACCTGTCGACAGGAGCCGGGGGCTAAAGGTAGTGTAGTGATGTGTTTAACATGGGTTCAATATATCGATATGACATGTCGATATTTTTGTTAAGTGAAGTATGATGCTTTTTTCTAAAGTAATGGTAATCGCAACTCACATAACAAATAAATAACGCCCTGAATTATAGACTTGTGACGATATAATATAAATATCCAATTGACAGTCACACAGCGCTATCTAGTCCCAAGTTAAGCATGAAGTCTGTAGTATGAGTTCTAAACAACTGAAAAACATACTTATACACTTTTTTGTAAATACATACATATTATACATAGAAGCACCCAGATCAATACAAACAGACATGAGAGACAACGGAGATTTTCATGCACACAAATGTTTATACTGCCCGGGGATCGAACCCGGAAGCTTTGGTGTAGTAGCCGACGTCTTAACCATTACATCACATAGGTATCGATAGCTTCATCATCTTTTTTCTAACAATCATGTCAGGCCTGCTCTGTTCTAACCTAATTGCGAAAAATCACATAAAGTGAAGATACCCCGCTGGATTTGAACCCACGACCTGGTAACGCAGCAAAACGCTGTGATCACTAGACCACAGAGGCAGTTAAAAAATGATACATGCCAAGAATACCTATTGTTAGTCACAAATATTTGAAGGCATATCTTTGTACATACCTAGTGTATTTACGTAAATATGTTCTAATATTGACATTAAATAATGTAGCCATCTTTGATTTGTAGACAAAGTTATTAGATGGCTTCAATTAAGTAACAAACTTCCGGTATATTTTCAAACTAAGTTGTCAAAGGCTTGTTTATATTAAAATGTTTTATATTAATGGCATCGAAATGTCATAGTCTCAATATAACATTTTTTCAACCAAAATGGCGTAGTGGCGCCTTTATGAATAATTTGTTGATTATTTAGTAGAGTTTTAATGTCGAATTCCGATTTAAGTGTGTAAATACTGATTGTAAGCATGCAGGCTTCCCTTGTAAATTCAAAGGGCAAAACCACTGAAGCGCTTTTTTTGAAGCATCAAAATTATTTTTTTTACTTTAGTATTTTAATTGTTTTTGTAAGCCTAATTTGAAATAAATAGATTTTAACCTTGACTTTTGACATGAATTGTGATGGAATAAATATCTCTTTTAAAAACTGTTTTACAGTCACACTAACACTAACATATTAAAATATCGATATTTGTCGACCTCATCCTTACCCCGTTGTATAAGCTCACGGGGGCCATAATTTGGACACGTTATCGATTCAGGTAAACGTGTGAGGTGTGTACACTCATATAATTTCGGTGTAATCTTTTTTTGACAGCGATGAACGCTATTAAAATACATTTTTATAGGTAATATTTTGTTTGAAGTTCATTGCCATGCCTTTTTAAATTCTTGCAATAATAGCAAGTGAACATTATTGCTGTTGTTGTATAACTACTCTCTCTTCAACCTATCACAGTCCACTGCTGGACATAGGTCTTCCCCATTTTGCGCCAGATATCCCGGTCCTATGCTTTTCTCATCAAGCCTCTACCAGCGACCTTTTGTAAGTTGTCCGTCCATCAGGCCGGAGGGCGTCCTATGCTACGCTTGTAAGACGCTGTCGCCACTACTCCAGAACTCGTCTGCTCCAACGGCCATCGATTCTGCGACATACGTGACCAGCC
>PQWD01007066.1:0-55182 GCA_019425675.1 Leucinodes orbonalis
TAACAATACCAGACAATATAGGTAACTAGTTCTACAAATTAGTCGTGCGCGGTAGATACAGATAGGAAAAATTAAAATTACTCAGTGGTGAATTTAAATAATTTATTTACTCCGCTGGTAGATCCAAATGAGTCTTAGCCTCCAAAATAAGATATGGCCATAATTTAATAAGATCTAATAAAGTTTGCTGCTTAATTCCATTAACTTCAATATCAATATAGTTAGCTGTTTCCGGTTAAGCATATTAACAAATATCAAAAACTTAGGTGAAATTATACAGCAATGTAGCATTACTATCTATTTTCAAATGAAACCCGCATTCTGATTGTGGAACGTTCGTAACTGTGATACTAAAAGATACTAAATTTGTATACATCAGGCCTATTCCAATTTTATTCAAGTGGAAGATAAATTAGTACCCTTATTTCTGGTCGCATTTAACCGCTCCTCTTGTCTCAAGTCGTTGGTTTTATATTTGGTATTTTGGTCAAACAAACATTTTTAGAGAAGGAAAGGTTTTTTATATATAAAATAAAACATTCTCCTATACTCGCGTGCAAGTAAATCGACTCAAGCCTCAAGTACGCATAAAAAGTGAATAACTAAAAAATGACTTATTTACCTCTATATAATGTTTTACATAATTAAAGCCTAGTAATTAGGCTTTCAATGGTAGCATAATATCAGTAATTTAAATAAACACTTGTACTTAGAATGCAACTGAACGCAACCTTCCGTAAACTGCTCTGCGCTCTCTTCACAACTTGCGCGACACAACCCTATAAAACCCCCTGTAATCGTTTTTTTCTTATCAGTCGCTCATTAGACGTTGACCTGAACACATCTCTGCAAATTAAAGCCGTCATTTGAAGAAAATTATGGATACAACACCTGAAGAAGCCGCTCAAGTCGTTGCCCTGTTGCAAGAAGGGTTGAACCAGCGAGAAGTCGCTCGTTGTTTGAATATGAGTCAGTCCGCTGTCTCGAGAGTATACAGAAGGTTTCAAGAGACTGGTGCCTTCACTCGGAGGCCTAATACCAGCCGACGCCGGTGCACCTCGGAGCGTGACGACTGGTTTTTGGTCTCGACCTCTCTCCGAAATCGAACCTTACCGGCGTAGATGTGCAGCAGGAGCTACGACAAGTTCGCGGGGTGACTGTCAGTCAGTGGACAGTTAGAAGAAGGTTGAAAGAAGCTAACCTTACTCCGAAAAGACCCGCTACAGGCCCGAAGTTGACCACAGCTCATCGTCAAGCACGCCTTCACTTTGCTCGAGAACATTTGGATTGGAGCATAGAGCAATGGCAGTCAGTTCTGTTCACAGATGAGACGAGGATGTGTCTCCAGGCAGCGACAGGAGAGTCGGGTATACCGTCGTCCCGTGAACGTTTTCACAGTGCTGCTTTGTGGAAACCTGCATATGGTGTGATCTTGCATGATGTGCTGGAATTTCCTTAGAAGGCATAACGGACCTTGTTTTCGTTCCTGGGGGAGGCCGGGAGGAGGTCTGACCAGTGATCGTTACATTGAAATGTTCTACTGGATCAAGTTGTCCCTTATCAAGCTTATTGGGAAAATTTCATCTTGATGCATGACAATGCCCGATGTCACACTGCTCGGGCCTCACGTGATTCCCTGAACGAAGTTGGAATTCACACTATGCATTGGCCAGCGCTCAGCCCGATTTAAATCCCATTGAGCACATATGGACGAGCTCAAAAGGAAAGTTAGAGCGAGGAATCCAGCTCCGACAAACATCAATGAGCTCAAGACTGCGTTGGTAGAAGAGTGGGGTCGGATACCACAATCATCCATTAAAAAGTTGATAAGGTCGATGAAGAATCGCATGAGAGCAGTGATCAGAGCTAGAGGAGGGAATACCAAATATTGACACGAATATTTTTTTTATCTTACGCACATTTTGTTTCATTTAAACACAATAAACCCCATACTGTGAAATTGTATGAATTTTCAACATTTTTACATTATCATTAGCATTAACCATTTACTAAACTACTGATCGATTTTCATGCAACTTACACCATTTTAAAGCTCAATTACTAGCTTTAATTATGTAAAACATTATATAAAGGTATAATAAGGCATTTTTTAGTTATATCACTTGTTATGCGTACTTGAGCTTGAGTCGATTTACTTGCACGCGTGTAGTTCATTCGTCTACGTTTATAACTGTCAAACTTCTGAATAGTAAAACGGATTAGAATCGAGGAGTTTGCTGTGAATTGTACATATTATTTTCTCATTACCATAATACAGCTTCATCATAAGAGTCGGTGGCTGATTAGCGTGGACTATGGCCTTTCGATCTGGAGGGTGCAAGTTCAAAACCCTCCACTTCTTATTGAATTTTCGAAATTATATGAACGTTATTCAAAGCTCTTACGATGATGGAAACATCGTGAGGAAACCGGCGGCACGCCTGCGAAGGTTGTGCGTGAAGTCGGCCAATCCGCACTGGGCCCGCGTGGATTACTAAGGCGTACATACACTATTGACGGATAGGCTCGTGCCCCTCAGTAGGGACGTTTAAGAGCTGATGATGATGATAATACAGCGTCATAAGTATATTACTGAACGAAGGCCGTCACTAATAACTTCAACATGGACATTTGTCCATGTTGAAGTTATTAGTGACGGCTAATTATTGACTTCTAGGGATTTCCCTAGAAGTCAATATACATCAGTTACGTGCAACCTTAATCTAGTCATCGTTCTATCGTCTTAACAAATAACCCACATTCACTTATATAACAGGCACATAGAATATCTTTTTTAATTAAGGGTATATATACAATGGAATATTAACAATAGCTATCGTTATTTGCTACGTGAGATAAGCAATAAAATATTATCCTTATGTAATCCATCGAGTTGTTAATTATAAATGTATTGTAACATGTGGTCTACCGAATGTTGTAATGCGAACGTAACACAGTTTGTTATTGATAACAATGGGGTGAAAATTAGATATAATTATTGTCTTTTAATGTGACGGTTTCTTAGATAAACAATAAACTAGAAGCATAATCACGAAGAAACGTCAACCAAAAAATATCCGAACCGCATGACACATTCGTATTATAAGTTATTGTTATATTTAGAGCGTAAAATTATTCATTAAAATTTTGACCTAAACGAGTCATAGAAAGAGTACAAAATCAAAAGCACGAGCACACTACTATGTCATTGTGACATGTAGCGAGTGACATGATTATAAATGAAAATTCTGCTCAACTGACGCGATGGGCAGACTTGTGAATCTAGTCAGTTTATTGATTTATCTAAGGACAGTTACAAATAAATAAAACTATGGTTACATTCATACAACGATCATCATCAGCTCATTAAACGTCCCCACCGAGGGGCACGAGCCTACCCGTATAGGGTGATTAGGCCTTAGTCGTCCACGCGGGCCCAGTGCGGATTGGACGACTTCACACACAACCTTCAAATCTCTTCGCAGACGTGCATGAAGGTTTCCTAACGATGTTTTCCTTCACCGTAAGAGCGTCGGATATATTTTTCGAAAATTCGAAAATACATTGGTACGTGTCGGGATTTGAACCTCAGCCCTCCCGGTAGGAAGGCGACAGTCCACAACACTGAGCCACCGACGCTCTCGATCATACAACGATATATTCGCTCAAATTTGGCGTATTGAGACTTAAGATATTCTGGAGATGCCTCAACTGATTAGGGAATTAACTCGTAGGTAGTCACGGCAGCATGCTTTAAAATAAATAAGTTAGCATCTAAGCATACAGCCTTGCTGACTTTAAGCGGCATTGTGCAATTTTTAAACCCAACAGTATGTCTCGTTACCCGTTAATGTAATGAATGATGAAAAAAAAAATTAATATAAAAGCCGTGAATGTGCCGATTATATATTAGAGCGTCGGTGGCTCAATGGTGTGGACTGTCACCTTCCTACCGGGAGGGCTGAGGTTCAAATCCCGACACGTACCAATGTGTTTTCGAAAATATATGTACGTTACCCGACGCTCTTACGGTAAAGGAAAACATCGTGAGGAAACCTTCATGCACGCCTGCGAAGAGATTCGAAGGTTGTGTGTGAAGTCGTCCAATCCGCACTGGGCCCGCGTGGACGACTAAGGCCTGATCAGCCTATACGGGTAGGCTCGTGCCCCTCGGTGGGGACGTTTAATGAGCTGATATGATGATGATATGATGATAATATACAGGTCGCTTATCAGGGAGCTCGATGACAATCGTTGAAGATTATGCAATTTGCGATAGTTATGCAATACATATAACCTATGTAATCCAATAAAAATAGTACTACGTGTCCAATTGTGCTACCATTTTAAGCTTAGCCACTTTGTTCACGCGTGGGTTCCTTCCATAGCGGTGTTATATGTAATGGCCTGTGCCTCGAAATAGACATAATGGGCGGCTGATTGATGAGACTACTCGATTACACAGTCATAATCATAAGTTACCAGCGTTTATAAACGTGGATGATAAAATTTATGTCTCCACAACCCAATTATTAAACCAATGTCACACATCGAATGCGAACTGGGTTTCCTACATGCATCTTGGTAATAACGAACAGTTTAATTATTACCAATACATTATTCTCACCGTATTAGAACTCTATTACGATATAATAAAGTTTAAAAAAGTATATTTATATCACGTGCTTATAAAGTGAACACTCGCTAGCAAGACATTGACAACGTATATGTTATATGTCCCACTTACCACTAATCTAGGTACTTACCTTTTATATACTTAAAACATATAACTTAGTTAGAAATGGCATTATCCCGGGCAATGTAATTTAGTCCTACTTATCAAGTAGATGTAGTAGTAAGATTTTTTTTGTGAAGCCACCATGTAAACAAGCTTAGGTTTAATTTTCGCGCTAACTAAGTAACAGCACTGGATAGATGCAGGGCCGGATCTAGGGGGGGCAGACGGGCACGTGCCCGGGCGGCACGGTCAGGGGCGGCAAACCGACTAATGGACCACTCATCATTTACCTTACTTGCCCGCGGAATAAATAATAGTACAAGTGCATGGCCATAGAAATACGACTGATAACCGGAGCGCGGCAAGGCATGTTACTGAACCATTACATTTTTTTGCATAGTTCTAAATAGGCGCCCGCAGATCACGGTCAGCAGGCGGGTGCAGCTGCGATCTGAGGAATGACGCTGTATACGAAAACTCTCTCGTCGATCTCTATACAGGGCAGCAGTGTATTATTTCAAAGTTACGTAGTTATTTCTCTATGTTAATTGATGCCAACTTAGCTGCTTTAAAGCTATATCATTTTCATGATGGACAGCTACAATTGAAAAAAAAAAAAAAAACAATTAAGCTCCTTTTACTTGCATCAAGCGACCACGTTTTTTAAGAAAATATACAAAATAAATTGGAAATAAAACGCCTTTTTCATCCAGTGTGACTTCGAAAAAGCTGAGGCGAGTAGTCTTATTTCATTATAGAACTTAATTGATTAATATCAATACCAATAATTGATAAATTGTAACTTTTTAATGACATTGCTTTTTTGCCGAGGTTAGGATGGTTATGAAACAGCTTAAGCGTTATTAGACCCCCGCTACGACGGATATACCGCAGAGCTTTTGAAAGTAGGGGGCACGCCAGTGCTTAAGACCCTTCAGAAGCTTTTTAATTCCGGAATCGGTGATGGTGCGACACCAAAGGTGAGGAGCAATGGCGTGGTGTGTTCTTCTTCAAGAAAGGTGATTAAACCTTTTCCCTCTCTATTCAACCTATCGCAGTCCACTGTTGGACATTGGTCTCATTTTGCGCCAGATATTCCGGTCCTCCGTTTTTCTCATCCAGACTCCACCAGCGACTTTTCGCAAGTTGTCGGTCCATCGGGCCGGAGGGCGTCCTACGTACGTACGCTTGCCAAGACGCGGTCTCCGCTCCAGAACTCGTCTGCTCCAACGGCCATCGGTTCTGCGACATCATTACCCACTGCCACTTCAGTTCGCTAATCTGGCGAACTATGCCGGTAATTTTAGTTCTTTTGCGGATAACATCATTTCTGATTTTATGTATAAGAGTCTCCCAACATAGCACGCTCCATCGCTCGTTGAGTAACTTTGAATTTCTGAACCAATCCGCAGTCAGTGTCCATGTCTCATCTGCGTATGTTGGTATGGGTAGGACGTATTTCTCAAAGACTTTTGTCCTTAAGCGTTGCGGAATCGTCGACGTGAAGATCTGATGTAACTTGCCTGATGCCGCCCAGCCCAAATGAATCCTCCTACTAGCTTCCCTTCCGAAATTGTGCCGGTCAAGTTTTAGCCCAAGTAAACTTATTCTTGGACAATCTGGAGAAGGACGCCACCGACGCTTATCAGAAACGCTACCGGTCTATAATTCTTCAAGAGAGCTTTATCACCCTTCTTAATGAACGCTTGTGGACCACGCTTCCAGTGTAGTTCCCAGGTAGATGACGGCATTAAAAGAGCTCACCTAATGTCCTAAGGATGGGTTGTCCACCGGTGTTTAGGAGTTCTGTCGTAATACCGTCATCCCACGGGGCCCTTTCATTTCTCAGTTGCTTCAGTGCTGCACTAATTTCGCTAACGTCAACATCCGGCATATCCTACGTACAATGGTGCCTTAGTAGGGCACGTAGATCTTCGCTGTCTTCGGTCTGTACTGATGAGCGCTCGACAAATCCATAGAATTTCTCAACCTCTTCCAGGATCTGTTGGCGTAATGTGAGTAGTTGGCCATCTGCTATATTAAGCTTCACCAGAATGCTCCTCCAAGTGGTTTTTGGAAAACTTTGGGCCCCCTGTTCTCCTTAATAAGGTCCTTAATTAACCTGTTATTGAAATAGTAGAATTCTCTGCGAACGAGTTTTCGTATCCGCTTGGAGAGAGCCTAATATTCCGGGTATGATAAGTTAAAGTCAAAATTCATTTATTTAAATTAGGCTTACAAAAAGCACTTATGAACGACAAAAATATACAAAAATTACATTAAAAAAAACAAATTTATTTCTTTGAACTGTTCTTTAAGAGAGTCACGTGGTCTAAGGTTGTAGATAAAAGCTCTTTTTGTAGCACAAATATTGTATCAATGTCGGCAGCCGTACCCCACAACGGTAGACCATACGACATTACATTATAAAAATGACTAAAATAAACTAATCTTGCCGTTTTTACATCTGTTACGAGTTATCTTAGATATTAAAAGCTTATTGAAGAATTAACGACCCATTACGATATTGTGCCACATCTTCAAGTTATTCTCCAGAGTCATTATGATCCGTCTCGCGCATATGTTTGACGATTTCCAGCCCTCCGAACAAGCCGGGTTCCTCAAAGGCTTCAGCACCATAGACTACATATTACATACGCTGTGGCAGGTTATACAGAAGAGCGGAGAGTATAACTGACCATTATGTTTGACTTTGACGTTTGACTTGACTACTGCTATATCGAATTGTTGAGATGTTTGTACGAGAGCGCTACTATGTCAGGCCGAGTACATGAAGAGCTTACCATTGGCTTATCATTGGCACCGAGGAGATGTAATATCTCTGAAACTGATCACAGCTGCGTAAAAAGTTGCAGCTTTGTCCAAATGTCAATCAATTTGAGGACCTATTATATAAATTAGTGAAATAATATAGGATGATAAAGGTAAAAATAAATAAAAGAGGACGGGGCGGCATTTCTAAATTTTGCCCCACCCAAAAAAAATTGAAGATCCGGCGCTGAGTAGATGCAAGGTGTTAAGTTTAGTATACGTCACTTAAAAATCTATTTCACTCATACGAACTTAATACCAACATATGAAGTCTATTCAGTTTGAAGCATATTGTAAAATAAGGACACAACCTGTGCCATCGCTAGGAAACATGAAATGTAAAGTTCAATTTAGCTATCTAGGCAGTCAAAAACAGTTTCACTCGATTGCTTCATATATTATTTAAAATCAACACAGCCATACGCCAATCTTTAAAAGTAGTATGGTACCTACATGCTGAGTGAAACAAATGATAAATAACATTCATTGGTACGAAGAACTCTTATTGAAATATTAGCAATTTTCTTACGTAGAATACGTAAGAAAATTGCCCTAATTCCTAGCGAATCCCGTCTACAAGAAACTAAGTATTTAACTTTTACCAAGACCATACGAGTAGATATATCATTTTATGTAGTAGGTATACATTTTCCTATCGCTAATATCATATAACATGACAAACTGATACTCATTTGCACATAGAGTGGCGGAAACCAAAATAACTGTAACTACTTGTAATAGTACTATTTTGCTTACTGCAGAAGTAATGAACCACTGAGAGTTGCAACTTTTCTTTCCTTTTATTTAATCACTTGTTAAGCCGAGCAGGCAAATCACTTGATGATATACACCAGATAAGTGGCGTTCACAAAAAATATGAGTAGGTTATGCAAAGTAAATGATATGAATCGCACAAAACATAATTTTGATTTCTCAAAAAATGTGTACTGTTGTTGACTGCAGATCGCATTTTGTTAAAAACATGTAGGGAAAATAAGAGATCTTATATGATGGCGATTTTCAGGTTATCGGAGAACACAAGGTATACACTCCGTGTTTGTATATAAGCCACTGCCGGATAATCATAATTAAATACTTATTTTGTGTAGATACATACATATTAAATATTTTTTATAAAACTATATAAATAAACATGTTCATAAATGTCTGTAATGCCCATAAAAAAGAAGAACCCGATAACCTTGGTGTAGAAGCTGACTTCTTAGTACCACATGCGTTCAAGCCACAGCCATAACGTAGCACGCATGTAGACAATAGATTCATGTATTGTGTGTTGTGAGTTTCCACCCGTGCTATGTACGACCGCTTACGTTATTGTATCGTTATTAATTATGTCGCTTCCTACCGGTAACACATTATCAGAACGTATGCTCATAAACAACCAAATTCGGCATTGTTGGTAACAACTGTGTAAACTTATCCAAAATCGTAAAACGTATGATGCAACATTATTATTCGAGCGTGCTCAACACCAATCCGTACTGACGTGTTAAGAGAAAGTGACGCATCCAAAAGTAGATGTCATAAAACTCAGATGCAATGCAGAAAATTGTTATCAAATTGGTTTTAGTATATGATGTAATGCTTGTAAACTGTTATCGTATTTGTAATTTGATCTTTTATTATACAAAACGAATTCATCACCGATGATTTGCGAGGAGTCGCTATATGAAGGCTTGATGAGAAGAGTATGGGATGTCTGGCGTTGAAAAGGCCTATGTACAACTGTGACTGGTATGAAGAGGGAGATAATTCAACAGTTATCATTAGTACATAAAGTTCCATTGCAAGAAACAATACGGGTTTTCAAGGCAAGAGTGTTGGTCAGTGCCGATTTTATATTCCAGAAGCAGTCTGTGAGAGAGAAACACCTGTCTTGCCCGAACTGTCCATTTTCGTGCGGTCTCCGGGATCACTGGATGGCAAATTAAAGGTAGATCAAAGTGACCCAATATTGGTTACATTATCATATTGAATTTGTTAATCCATATCGACTCGATAAGAAGAAGCAAGTAAGGAAGGATTATTGTGGGCGCGTGATACATCTAAGGCTGCATCGTTACTTCCCATCAGTGAGACAGCAGTCAAACGTACTAAAATTTAATAAAATACTTTCCGCACAGATGGTTATGGAGTTCTAAGATTGTAGACGGAATTAGCTTAGCGTTCATCCCAAGCAAGACTCAACGCTCAGAGGCAGCCATTAAAATAACACTCATAAAAAAATTACAAACATATGCGACCTATTAATAGATTAAAAGTCAATTACCAAATGTACCGTCTTCCGATTGACCTATTTCGTTCTTTTATAAATCGCTTATAACTGTCAACACGTCAACGTAGGCACACTTCTCGGTTCGTATATTAACGATTATCACATTGTATGAGCAATATTCTACGGAACTCAGCATTTGTTACATCAGATTTGGATAAGCGTGTATTATTGTTGACCTTATCGAAATTATGACATTTTGTATGCATTTTCCGCTTTTGCGGTATGTTTGCTAAATAGATAATTGTGTATTGCTTAATGGTGATGTAAATTTAATGCAATCATGCACTAAGCTATCCACAACGTCCCACTGCTGGTCACAGGCTCATCCATTGCTTAGTTACAAGCAAAAGCACTACTAAACCTTTACAAGCTCGTTAAGTCGCTGGTTTGACTACAAGCATCGGATGATGTCTTTAGCTCCAACCAATGCGCATTGGTATTGCTGGAGTAAATAGGTGCGTTTTTCGAACTGACTACTGCTGTTGGCCGCAGATGGCCTTACAGCTTCACCTGGCATCTGGAGAGCGCATATGGCTCTCAACCTTTAAAAAAATCTTCGATCGGTTTACTCATTAAAATGTCCCTTTACTACACTATAATAATAACATGTACAAGCAATATATCGTTTCAAAAATGTTGAATATACACGTCATTAATTTTCCACCCGTCATTTATTTAAAACTGCATTTTCATATTCATATATAACAACACCTGTTATATGTTACATAATAACAGCTTCACATAGCTCCCCCCTCCTTGTCAAGAAACTGTTGATTACAGTTTTGCTTAACGTTGGCATTCGTACTTCCGTTCAATAATGAATTAATCACTGTACAGTTAACAAAATTTTAAGTCATACGCCTGACTAAGACAGAGCTGCATGAAGTGACCAACAACTGATAGACAGATTATTCTCCATCAATGCTGCACTGCCCCTGTCTTCCGATTCAAAATATAATTTTACTAGTACAGTGCCCTCATCACGAAACACAAAAGTGTACCAATAACACTTTTATTTCAAGGGACATATGGTAATCCGTTACTTACCTAGACGACTCATTACCCAGTCTATCACCTAGTAAATATTAAACTCTTATCATACATGTCGTAAACACTGCCTACTACTTTCTCTTGTATATTCTTTATCGCATTCTAGAAATATATGTTCATGTAAGAGAATAATAACCCAATTATTTAAACAATTTAAAAGTAAATTATGCATTACCCCACAACATCACTCTAAAAATCTGTTTAGTATGATCAACCCTTTAAACAAAATACTATCGATACTGCAATAATAACTTCACACATATATTAAAAATTAAGCGATCACGTCTAGTCTCATACATCAACCTAACAAACACGTCGGTAATTTTAATATACGTTACACAAAATAAATGACTGGAATTTTTAATAGCACACCATTCAACTACATAGTTTTACTTTTTTATTCTGTATATATCATCAATCGGAACGGCGATAGAAAACAACAGTGTTACATGGGTACGAACCCAATGCGCAATTTACATGCAGCGATATGGTTTAATTGGTACTAGGGTTGGCAACACACGGAATACATATATAATTTCTTTCGCATTTCGCAGCTATAGCCTTGGTCCCCATTACTTGGTTACCTTGATGTCCCTTCAACTATCTTAAGATAGTTTAGAGTCCGTCTGAGTCGTCACATTAACTTTGGATTGAAATTCCAAAATCCTTTACTTAATTTAGGTTTCATGAAACGGCCCTCGTTTCAATATTCACATGTTTAAGGCTGAAACCTACCTGAGAATTATGTTGTGGCTAGTTAAAAGAACACCATTATTGTGAATCATACACCTAGGCGACTCACTTCAATGTCATGTTTGGAATTTATTATATTAATAAATCAGGCTACAGATAAATTAGCTTTAGTTATGTTATTTTGCCAAAATACAGAGCTCTAATTTACAAATATTTTGATTGTTTTCAAATATCTATTAAAAATATATTTAATCTTATTTTAACTGTAAAACCGCTTCATTATACATGTAAACAGCTTTGAAAAATGTTCATTTGGCTAAAATTCAGCGTATTTTTAATTGTAAACCGAATAAAGTAGACGTAAAATTAGTAGTTACCATAAAAAGTTAATCATATTCGTACCGTTCGTTTCTTAATAATGTTCATAGAAAAGAGTAACTACTTCTTGGAAATAGCCGCCTTCTTAGAAATATAAAGCTCAAAACATAAAATGTCCGTAAAAAGGCAGTTTTTAACATTTATTTATTTGAACTGACACTAAGGTTTTTGTTTAAAATTCATTCCTTAAATTCATTTAGTTAAAATATACAAGCACAGAGTTTTGGCAACCCTAGCGTCGAAAACTGTCGGGTTTGTGGAGCACTCGTGCGCATGTCGAGCCACAGCCCATTGTTTTGTGCGGTATTGTGTAATGAGTAATTGCGTGAGACAAACTAGCATGAGCTAGGTGCCAAATGGGTGTGTATATGACATATGATAGGATTTGAGGTGTACAGGCCTTTGATTTCCACGTCTTTGATAGGACGTTTTATAGTCTGTTACGTTAGCAAGGTTATTTTAATGACGCAGAGCGCCGTAGAGTTCCTATGGACGTTACTATTAAGTAGTATTTGCGTTTGATCTTCTTACAAATAAATTTCAAATAAAAAAATAAACTTAACATTTCTGAAATAATGAGAAACTTGTGGACGGACGTAAAAGTTCTCAAAATGATCATTTTATCCCTTCAGTTCACTACTCCAGCATTGCCTCCTAGGCCTTCCCTGACGAATTTTCGTTTGGAGAGATTTCAGACAATTAAATGCCACACTGTTGTGTGCACGTGTATATGGTTGGCCAGAGCATTATTTGATGTTCATCAGGATGTGCCACGTGCTATTGCGGAAGACTAGAGTCCCCAGGGGTTTAGAATATGAAACCTTACGCAGCATACATAAGAGCGTCGGTGGCTCAATGGTGTGGACTGTCGCCTTCCTACCGGGAGGGCTGAGGTTCAAATCCCGACACGTATCAATGTGTTTTCGAATTTTCGAAAATATATGTACGTTATCCGACGCTCTTACGGTGAAGGAAAACATCGTGAGGAAACCTTCACGCATGCCTGCGAAGAGATTCGAAGGTTGCGTGTGAAGTCTTCCAACCCGCACTGGGCCCGCGTGGACGACTAAGGCCTAATCAACGCGTGGACGACTAAGGTTTAATGAGCTGATGATGATGATGACGCAGTATACATAGCCTAAAGAGTATTAACAACGTCATTCATCTCACAGAAGCGACTTCATCATTGTTCGACAAAACTGCTTTTCACAAACATGAAAAGAAACAGTACATTCAAACACGGTTATCTCGGAGATAGATGGTGACAGATAGCTAATATAATTCATTCTATAGGCAACGTCTGCCATCACAAAAGGTGCGCCCCCATTACGGGAAAACAAAAGGCATAACCAGTAGTTATACCGCCTCTGGACTGATAGTAATAAGATCTTATGACTCATAGTTAGCAAGGTCGCAATATCAAGGGCTACTCACATCAGTGAAAGCTATGAGTCACAATCGAGTCTCCGCCCAATGCCAACAATACAATTTGTATTTATTATCAATGGCGATAGCGATCAACGGCCATAATAAATTAATGACTCGTTAGTAGGTCATTCGGGAGAAATGTGAAATGAAATGAAATGAGATACATAGAGGATGGTATGGACACTTGAAAGGAGAATAGCAAATCAGGTTCATTGTGCGAATGTGGAAGGATACACGAGCCGGGACGACCCAGAAGGACTTACCTTGACCAAATTGCTCAAGTCCTTAAGAAGGCTGGGGTTCCAAGTAAAAGGAATAAAAGAGCTTGTATGAAAAGATTGATGGATGTGAATGAAGCTAGGGAATGTCAGGACCGCGCAAAGTGGCGTTCCATCATCTTTGCCTACCCCTGTGGGACCAAGGCGTGAGCTTTATTTATTTTTTTACATAGACGAACTAAGATGGCCGATATAGTTTACTCGTGTTACAAAATGGACAGGGCATATCTGAAGACTCGATAGCCGTTGAGGCCGAAGAGTTCGAATGGATACCACGTACAACATAGAGCGGCCACCATCAAGATGGACAGATGACCGAAGAAAGGCTGCTGGATGCAGGTATCTTGTAAACGGTGATTTCTAGTTATTGAGAAAGGCCTTTGTTCAGAAATTCATACAAACGTTTTAGTTATCATTTGTTAACAGCGTTAAAATTAACCATACATTTTTAAGACTATCATATTTTAAACTTACAAAACATTGTGTGAAACGTTTTCCCAAAGCACCGCAATAATGAGCAATTTATTGCCAAACCATGTAAATTGCACATCGCTCATTCAAAGATCATCAGAGCAGAGACGTACTTGACCCACTAGTAGTAACTGCAAAGTTATTTTTACTTTTGATTCTTATTTGTATATGCAATAAGAATGATTGTGTAAAACACTTTCGTGTAGCATAAGCGTGTGCTTTTGTATTAATAATTCAGCAACTAACCAAATATCCAACCGTATAATAAGCGGATCCGGTCGCCTATCATTACACCTGTGATCACAGTTTAGTTGCCTACTTGTGACAAGAAATATCGAGAAGGTGACGGTTATCCAGTAACTTCATAGCTTGACCCTTCTGCTCGAAATAGAGTTTTTGCTCGGGAGACACCGGACTCACGTGCTCCCCTCATTGAACATGTAGGGACCTGCTTTAGAGCATGTTGGCAGAGCCTCGTTTTCTAAACTCGTAAGAATGCACTTGGCTCAAAAAAGATTTAGGTATCACGATATCCCTAGTTAACAAGAGAGCGCTATTAAATTCGAAACACCAAGTCATTTGATACATGAATAGTTACAGTAAATAACTGTTCATAAGCCAAACGATTGAGCTACATTCATTGAGACTGTCCTCCGAGATAACACTAAGAGCACTCTATCATACCTAACTATAACAACGTCTTTATCATATAAAACAAAAGTAAAAACATGCCCATATCATGTACTTGACCTGCAATACATTTCTCCATACACGGAATCTTGCTTCCTATCCATTGCAAAGAAGCAACTGTGCCACTCGGACATGGCATTTCCTGGACTGCACTGTGAGCTTTATCGCTTAAAACATAAGAACCAAATCGCACTGCGTAAACGTATCTTAAAACCGTAAACGACTATTACCATATATGGTAATATGTTATATTTCGTGGTCACAGAACATAAAAGACCGCAGTTAGATTCTGACGTTAGACAAATTAACATCACGTTTTCAGTTTGCTTGCTTTTTACTATGACGTAATATATATCAGACGGGAAATAGCAATTATCATTACATTCGTTTAATAAGCAATTTGTACCATTAAATCCCCCTGTCAAGCTTGGAGATTATGACACCTTATGTCCATAAATCATCAGAAGAAGCTTAGTTGAAGCACTTGGTCAAGTACCTACGGCTTGTTGCGGTAGAGCGAACTTAAATTTAATGGGTTGGTAAGCAAAAATCAGTAGTCATCCGTTAGCGAACATCAGTCGTGCGATCAGTCACTTTCCATCTCGATGGTCCGCTAACCAGTGGAAAGCCGTGGATATTAGAAAACAACTCGTGAACCCACGAGCTCTAGCGACCTACCATTTAACTTTGCTTAAGACAAGATTCTTGACAAGATCGGTACTATATACTTTTACATGGAAAATACTGTTTTTAAATGTATCCGAGCCATAGTCTTAAGTTTTTCATCAACATATTATTGGGTTCAGTAATTGACGACACATAAGTCTAATATTTTAAAGGTAAAGATACTTACAATAAAAGTTCAGACTACAATCCCCAAACCTACAGGTATATACATTTTCTGGAGATAAAATCTGTCAAAGCCCCATTAAGCTCATAATGTGAGAACATTTTAGAGTACATATTTACTAATTGACGAACCATTTGGTGTAATGGTTGAGACGTCGGCTCTACATCAAGGGTACGATCCCCGGGCAGTACATGCATTTGTGTGCATGAACATGTCTGTTAGTATTGGCCTGGGTGTTTTCTATGTATAATATGTATGTTAAAAATATGTAAGTATGTTTATCCGTTGTTTAGTACCCACATTACAGGCTAAATGCTTAGTTTAGGACTAGATGGCGCTATGTTAATGTTAGTGGATATTTAGTCGTTATTTAACGCTAATAGGGTTTATCCAGTACAGTTACCAAAGACTACCAAAACTTCGATCATCAGTCAGTCATTCCAAGGCATACTGCAACTAACTGGGGGGTTATCCATCCGCCATCTCTTAAAACATTATCACAAATCTTTCTTTCATCTGTTCTGATCTGTTTACAAATCAATCTTTTCTGGTACAAAAATGCTGACGTATCATTATAACAATACTGTTTTAAGAGATTGCGGTAACCCCCCAGGTCAAAGTACTGAACAAAAAAGTTATCCAACCCACCGTAGTACCGTCCGATGACGTAATAAAACAAAATGGCCGAGCGAAATCATCCCTTTCACTGCACAACAATAACATCACGGTGTCAGGTTTAACGCATCGGTTCACTTGATTACCCGCTTGGATTATTGATAACTTTCCTACAGCCCCAGAAAGTTTCACCAGTTTTTTCATGTCATTAAGAAAACGAAACGGTTAGTAAGCCCACCCGGTGATAAGTGATACGCCTGACAATTTCAGATGCATTGTTAAGTAATGTAGCCATCCGAGACGCCAGTTGTTGAGTCTCTTATAACCGGTAATTTTTACTAACTGCAGTTTCGCCCGCCCCGTGATAAGTGATACGCCTGACCATTACAGATGTAACATTGTCAAATTAATGTCAGCCGTCGTCCAAGATTAGATCGTATAACCGGTGATAATACTAGTTGAGCAGTGCTCTCACCTCGAAACCCAGAAGTGCCAAAACACTTCTATTTCACGGGACGATATCAGGCACTGCGGTGGTACCTACCTAGACGTCTCAGTGCCGAGTTTACCACCTAGTATAATACCATTAGATTAATTACTGCGTACTGAAGGTTAACCACCGTGTCGCAGTGAAACGATAAGATAGATAAATCGATATGAGTCAGCTATATGAGAAATGTCATTATCGCTATGACTATCAATTAGGTACTTATTAGTTTATCAATTGTAAATAATACAATAATTACGAAGATATACTATGTTTTTCCCTGAGAATGATATTTATACCTCAAGCTAAGTAAGTAGCAGTGGTCATTTGGTATTTACCAAACATCGGTACCTACAGTTTAATGTCCCCACAAGGGTCCTAAAATTATTCAATGTGCAACATGCACATGTCTGAATGAAGATTGTAGTTCTTTAGTGAACCGTGGTGAAGATTAGGTACCAGCTCGTTACACCTAACCTTTCATTTCATAACGCACCCTCCAAGCGGAGTAACAGCAATACGCTTCACAACAGTGAAATAGGTCTCAAGTCCTACAATGGTATGCTACTGCCTGTCAAAGTAAATTCTTATACTTATGAAAAACTTAAAAAAGACATCATCAACAACAAACAGCAAGGTAAATTTTTCATTTTTTACTATCTCATACATAATTTAGTTGTTCATCTAACATTAGTAAAACAACATTTAAGCATCGCATAATTAATTACATCACTTTAAATACTATCTTAATCTTTGTGTAAATATAAGTGTTTATCTCCGGTAATATAAGTGCATGTGCGAATACACCAAGCATTTTAAACATACGTATGTGATTAAAATGCAAAAAGACTAGCGCAAGCCTGCGGTTACACCGATATCATATTTACAGCGCATTTGTGGGGGGATCTATAAAAACTTGTACACCCGATACCGTGTGATTACCACTTCACCATGCGATTGCAGAAATGAGGATAGATAACGAGCCTTGTATACCGCTCATTACAGTGGTTACGATTCACATAGAATTTTACATCAGAATACATTTACATACATGTGGAATTTACACCGACCATAGAATTCGCATTGCGGGTTATTTATTTTGTTTTTTAAGACATATATATGTGAAGTGGCAGTGGGCTGGTCACGTATGTCGCAGAACCGATGGCCGTTGGAGCAGACGAGTTCTGGAGTGGAGACCGCGTCTCGGCAAGCGTAGCGTAGGACGCCCTCCGGCCCGATGGACCGACAACTTGCGAAAGGTCGCTGGTGGAGGCTGGATGAGGAAAGCGGAGGACCGAGATATCTGGCGCGAAATGGGGGAGACCTATGTCCAGCAGTGGACTGCGATAGGTTGAATAGGATAGGATATGAAACAACAACTAATATAACATTAAGGTTGCTGAAAAAGTATGTAGTACTTTGAAAGAAAAATCAAGTTAAAACAAGACGGAGACACTTTCGTAGGTACTTCAAACTTTTGCCAACAGTGGACTAAAATATTCCAGTCCCGTAAAGTGAAAGGTGGATTTTAGAGAACATCTTTAATTTAGAATAAAACTACAGAAGAATGACATTTGTACAATGCTTGATAATTCACGAGAGCATCTCTCAATGGTAAAAGATAATGGGTGTATACTAAGTCCAACGGTGAATGCTGTTGCAGCAGTATCAATTGAAATTTGTGGACAAATGAATAAATATTTCCTTAATAACCCAAATTTATAATAACTTTTTAATCTTCAAATCATACTTTTACACACATCCAACAATGTACGACCATTAGCTAAAACGCCGCCAACTTACGAGCACAATTTTTAGTTCGGTGGATAAGTAATTTAAATTGTGCACAATTATACACACTATCAGTGAGGTTATGCATGCAGAATCCCTTATAATATCGTGATGAATAGCTAATACGAAGTTGTTTTCCGTTAATCATAGTTTTTCAGTTATGTATCGAAAATTGTGCTCGTCAGTGGACGGCAGTATAGGACAAGCGACATTGACCTCTACAAACAGGCTTTCCGCACTTGTTAAAGCCCAACATTAAGAAAAATACATATCGTATGCATATAATCTTATATTTAATAGCTTGTTGCAGTCCGCATTCAGTGTCATTACCTTCGAGAACCGGCCCGTGTGATGAACCTAGATCCTCATCTATGATTGCATTTCAGCTACTTTTAATGTCTGCGCAGTAAATTATGCGTAGGCTTTGCATTACCGACCTTCATTATTTATGATTGTATAAACTCAATACATTTATTTACTCTTTTATGTGCAATGACTGAATATAAGCTGAAGTTCGTACTGAATATTAGATATCGCCTTATCGAGCTAGCGTGTTCAGCACAGACATCAGAATATACATTAGACTGGACAAGCCGCCAAGTTTATAGGCAGTCCCAGTGTCGCAATTTCTTTTCGGTTCTTACCTGTGAAAAGTTATTATATTTCTTGGTAAATTTACTGATTCATTGCGATGATGGCATGTTACAATTGCACAGGATGGCATTTTGGAAAAAAACAGTAATTTCTTCTAATATTCGTGCGTCTTGACTCGTCTCACAGAGCGTAAACTGGTAGCCAGTGTATGCTCGTTGAGCTTACAGTTGTCGCACTTTAAACGCGGCTTGTCCCATCTCCTGTATCGGGAAATCTGTGGTGTTCAGTTAACTGAGCATAACTGAGTCTGTTTTCTGAACTCTAAGTACAAATTGATTACTTAGATAAACCATAAACCAACTAGATGCACGAGTGTCCGCGACAAAAGTCTGCCCATCGCCGGAGTTGGGCAGAATTTTCATTGCGAGTAATGCGAGATTGCTACTACCTTTCTGCTCTATATTTTTGGTGTAGTGGCAGCAAATTAAAACACAATTGTCACCATGCGTACTCTCTCGTGCCGTAATAAGCTGATAAAAACTAAAATCATTCCATTTAATTCACTTTTTCGTCTTCTATACACTGACAAGTGCAACAATACCATTACAAAACATAATTGCGCATCCTCTGAGCAAGGTCACAGTCCGCAACAAGTATTCGCGGTATTACTTTAGGAACCGCCACTTCCCTGTTTCACAAATATTGAATGCGCCACTTAGCGTCAAGTACGATTTTAGATTGCTTAATATCACCTTGATTTTTTTATTATTAAACCAAACGCTCTTCAATTAGTAGCGCAATGTGCGATCTTATAGAACAATATGGTAAATTCTTTTCTTTTGGACTTGTTCAGTCAGGTTAGGTTAATTAGGTTTTGAGTTGATATTTACTATAACTGAGAAACCTCCATTTTTCTTAGAAGGTTTTACAACGCAAATGGTTACGTTATTCACGGCCTAAGCACCAACGCGCATAGCTTGTCTAAGCCTTCTAATAATACAGTCTTAAACGTGAAGCATCTGCGTGACATGGCAATCAGACAATTGAACCCTAACCAAACTAGAAAGAATCACAAGTGAGTTTTACTATACATACAGAACCAACACTAAGACCAATATGTATTTATTTTTCTGCTGCTGTATCAACTTGCCTTTCCTTGTGAAGGTACGAAGACAATCTGCTGCCAACAGCAAAAGTCCATCCGAAAAGAAAACAGTTGCTTTTTTATGTTATGAAGAGAAAAGCACGGTCGGACGCTCACCTAACAGTAAGTGATACGCCTGACCATGACAGAGCATTCAAGGATACCAACAACGGATAAACAGTCACTATTTTACATCAATGCGCCCGACATCCGAGACAACGGATGTTAGGTCTCTTATACCCGGTAATTTTACCAGCTACAGTGCCCTCATCCTGAAACACAAAGGTGCATAACACTTCTATTTTACGGGACGATATCTGGAACTGCGGTGGTACCTATCTAGACGACTCAGTACCGAGTCTACCACCTAGTGCATCCTAAAGCTATTATTACACTTTGCGATCTGCAGACTGTCTAAATGTCAAATTATGCTGGGGCCACACTAACGTTTAACGTCTAACGCCCATCACCGCCATAATTTACTGAATCATTACTGAATGAATGAAAGGAAAAGAAAAAGAAGATGGATGATATAGTTGCATCCCAAAAGCATTTATTGCGAGCATGAATTGCGTTTATTGAGGTTTGCAAAACCTCAATAAACGCAATTCATTTCTCGTCACCCTACTCCGTAGTCATTTTTTATTTTATTTTATTTTATTTGGGATAACAAACAGCTCACAATGAATCCTTAAAACTAATAATACATACATTTGTGTTTATTATTGTGATGCCCACACCGTTATCCTCAGATTATTAAAAAGTGGTACTCAATTCATTGTTATCGAGGAATGTAATTATAATTTACAATTTAGTGGGCCTCTTAGGTATTGAAAAAACTTTAACAGTAGGAATTCTAACATCTAAAGAAAAAAAAATCATCTAAAATATATCCTTAAGTTGAATTTAATGACTTACACAAAGCGCGCGTAGCATTCCTCCTAAAAGAATGCTCAGAGTCTGCTAATATGTCTAGGTCCATAAAAGTCGTATTATATATGTCCGCCATCCGGGCAAGCGGCGCGCGCGCGCCGGCGTTGGTCCGGCGCGCCGGGGTGTGGAACAGCCGGGGCGCGCGCGTCTCTCGACGGTGCAACTTTCGCGGAATCAAGTAATTCAAATTACTATTCAGACCAATACACTCGTATTTATTATTACATATTTTGTATAGTGTCATGGTACTTAGTAGTATGCGCCTGTTTTCCAAGCTAAGCATATTATATTTTTCTAACATTTAGTATAATCTTGGCATATTCGATATTGTTTAAAATTAATTATTTTCAAAAATTTACATTGTATTCGCTCCAGCTGTTGTATATACTTTTTATATAAAGGATTCCAAACGGGTGTGGCGTATTCTAATTGAGAACGTATTAAAGATTTAAAGAGAAAGATTAAAGTAGAGGAACGCTTGAAGTCACATGAAGATCTCACTATGAAACCATACATTCTAAGTGCCTTGTCCGTAATCGAATCAATATGACGATCTAGGTGTAACTTTGAATCCAACAGTACTCCCAAATCTCTAACAAATTCAACTGACTTTAAGAGTACGTTTTGTAAATTGTATTTATTAGGAATAATGTTTTTATTTTTAGAAAAAGTTATCTTGATACATTTAGATATATTAAGTTGGAGTTTGTTTTGGGTGCAAAAGTTTGAGAATCTATTTAAATCTGATTGCAGCAGTTCAACATCATTTAAGTTATTACAAACTTTGAAAATTTTTAAGTCGTCCGCGTACATGAGAAAATTAGAGTGCAGAAAGCATGATTTGATATCGTTAATAAATAAATTAAATAGTAAGGGACCGAGAATCGATCCTTGGGGGACACCTGATGATATGGCAACTAAACCAGACGTAAAGCCATTAATCACCACTTTTTGAAATCTATTAGTAACATATGACATAAACCACCGCAGCAAATCTCCACGTATCCCATTAAACGCAATTTTTTTTAGCAAATATCGTGATCCACCTTGTCGAAGCATTTTTGAAAATCAGTATACACTGCATCAGTTTGTTTACGTTGATCCATGTTTTCGAATAATTGGTTAGTAAATAACATAAGATTAGTTGTGGTTGACCTACGCTTAACAAAACCATGCTGTTCAGGTATAATTACATTGTGTAATAATGGATAAATAATGTTATGTACTAGGCGCTCAAAAAGCTTCGACATTACAGAAAGAATTGAAATTGGACGATAGTTCTCAACGTCATGTTTGTCACCACTTTTATAAACAGGCGTCACGTGAGCGTGCTTCCAAGTGGACGGAAATACACCCTCCCCAAGCACCTATTATAAATAATATGAAGTGGTTCTGATACAGCTTCCGCTGTTGATTTTAAAAATATTACTGGGATACCATCCGGGCCAGGCCCCTTAGATATATCCATTTTTCCCAATTCCTTAATTATACTCAGTTTATCTATTTGTATATATGAAATGGATGGTGCATCAGCCGACATTGATGACGGCGGCTGCCAGCTTTTTGTGTTCAGTGTTGATGGCTCATAGACTGATTGAAAATATGTCGCGAATAAATTACTTATTTGGGTGGGATCACTAGACTTTAAACTTTTATAGTACATTGTGTCAGGAATTGTTGATTTACCTTTACGATTAGCTATGAATGACCAGAAATATTTAACATTCACAGCTATACCATCTTCAACCAATTTTACGTAATTAAAATAGCACTTACTACATTCGACTTTAAACCTCTTACGGTGGATAGAAAATGCCTCATATGCTGAGGTACATTGATATCTTTTCCATTGCTTCCACGACCTCTCTTTTTCCTTGAAAATATGAATGAGAGCTGGTGTAAACCAGCAAGGGAAACGGTCAGACTTTTGTCGCGAAGTAGGTATATGAGTTCGTATGATTTCATAAAGTACTTCATAAAATTTTTGGACAGCTATATTAATATCGGAGTCACTTAGAACCTCTTTCCAGGCAATTTTATTTAGCTCACATTTTATTTTGTCGTAATTGGCAGCACTATATTTATATTTCGTAAGTGGTCGATGTTTCATGGGTAAAAAGTGAAAGCACATATTTATTTTAGCAATAAATGGCGGATGATGGTTATCAGGCGGTAATATCCCATCACACGGTAGTACCTCACAGTCGCGGTTAGATATACATAAATCAAGGATACGATGGGATTTATTTATTATATGATTATATTGAAACGAGTTAGTTTCGGCTATAAATTCAGAGAGGTATGAACTTGAACCCCCCATGTTTGCACTCACGAGCCCCAAACCATTATTATCACTACGGATCCATTCTATTAGCGGTTGATTGTAATCGCCTAATATATAAAATGATTCAATATTGATTTGAGAAACAATTGTATCAAGACTAGAAAAGTGCGCCGCGTAAACATCATCGGGCGTGCCGGGCGGAATGTACGTAGCGCTTATTATGTGTTGTTTATTATGGCGTGCTGATGGCAACGCGATTATGACGTTTTCAATGTAAGCAGCGGGGCCCGCCAGCGATAAGCAAACCGGTCGCAGTTCACGTCTTACCGCAATCAATACACCTCCTCCGTCTTGTTTATTAGTAAGTGAACGGTCACGGTCGCATCTAAACACTACATATCTATCATCGATAAACTCTTTATCGGAAATTTGAGAAGTTAACCAGGTTTCAGTGAATACAATTATATCGTATGATAATGACAACACACTCATGTATAATGATTGAAGTTTAGTGCGCATTCCTCTACAGTTCTGATAGTAAATAGTTAGGCTGTTAAGACCAAGCTCTGTGTAAAAATCCAATCCATAGTGTTCCCTTACTAGAATAAAGTGAAGAATTGTTTTTTGTGAATAAAATACACCACACCTTACACACATCAAAAGGAGCAAAATTTATATATTTAACACATAACACAGTTGTTTTTTTAATACAGGAAGTAAATGATATTATTGTATGTTTTATAGGTAAGTAGTACTGATTCAATATATGAACAATCCCGCTATGCAGGTGCCAAACGTTTGTGCATATAAAGCTGATATAATTTACATGATTCGAATTACTTTCCATGATAATAGCAGGTATAAACAAATCTGACATAACAAACTGAGCACAATACAAGCAAAATATAAAAGCGAATAAACATATTACTTGAGGTAGCACATCAAGATGCGCTCGGGTTATTTCCTGGGTGGCTGCTACCCCGTTTGACCTGGGCAAGTTTGGCGACGTCAGCTTGGCTTCGTATCGCAAATATTGGTGATGTGTCAGACTTACGGACGAGAACGGTAGCGTTTTTGATCCAGATGTATTTGAAACCATGTTGGTACGCCGCTTCCCGGCTGATCCGAAATAACTGTTTATTACGTAACGTTAAATGTTCATTGAGAAATACGTTTGTAGGGGTACCTGAGATGCCTATATCGGTACTTTTGAGTCGTTTTGTCAGACGAGAGGCACTAAGGACGTTATCCCGTAATGTACGCGAGCACAGCTTCACTATAATATTTTTCGGACGGGAGTTTTCCTCTTTACGGGCATGTGGCACACGATGAACAGAAATAATATTATCACGGTTTAACTGGCATTTAATGGCAGTCCCGCGATTCAAGTATAGTCAATAGATTTTCGCCTTTTTTCTCGGGTACATTGCATACTTCGAGGTTATTTTGACGGGCTTGCTGTTCCATTATATCGAGTTTTAACTGAAGATCCACAACCATTCCTGATAAATTACTTAATGTGTCTGGTTTCAGGCTATTCATGCCGCTTTTTAAGTCTAGCACTTCCTTAAATTGAAATTCACAGGATTCCTTCAAGCTCGATAGTTCTACCTCCATATTTTTTTGCTTGCTGTTTAGTTCCGCTAAATTGTTCTTCAGGCAGGAGTATTCAGATCGGAGTCCGTTTAGTTCTCTTTTAATTTCTGATGTGGTAGTAGTTAATTTGGTAAGCTCAGTCTTTATTATGTTGTTAATGTTGTCATTTAACTTCACTATGTTATCGGACAGTTCCATTCGTACTTCAGCAATCAAACTATTCATTTTATTGCAAATAGTCTTTTCCAGTTTTTCCATTGCTATAGAAAAATTTTCTTCTGATCTTTTTCTCTTCCTCAACGCAATATTTGGTAATTCTTCCTTGTTTGAGACACTAAGGTCGGGATTCGATTGGTGCTGCTTGTTTGGAGAGGGAGTCATTGTTACCTTGTCACACTCAGTACTTTTATAACTGCGTAGAAGGAGATAGTTGTATAGACACGGAATTTGCCCACTATAGAACTCACTACCAAGAATAATCTAATTTAGACCTTATTTACCCCGAAAACAAGTAAATCGAGTAACACGTCTGTATCGAAGCTCTCGCGAGAGGGTCTGAGTCATAGTATATATAGTTGAAAAATAATCGCGTTTATGTGGTGACCACACCTGACGTTATCGCCAATAATCGCGATAATTAATAGCATTACCCGTTAGTGTGGCCCCACCATTACAACAGATCGCATGCCTACCGATGGCAAGGTGTAATAAATGTATTACAGTATAACGTACCTGTGTCGCACACGCGCTGTGATGCGTCGCACTTCGCGTCCCCCGCTGCTCTCGCCGTCGCTACCAGACGCTGCCTCCATAGTCGCCAAGGACACCGACTTGCTCACCTAAGGGTACAAAATTATTATACTTATATATATTTCATTATCTCAGATTAACAATAAACGAACTCGATGCAATCACGCAGATATATCTAACAAAAAAATTCCGAGCCGCTTGACACATACGTTGACTTGTTGTTTTATGACATAAAATTATTTATCAAAATATGGCATTAACGCGCCATTAAAAGAGTAAAAACATGAACACACTGCTATGCGACTATTATATGTAGCGAGCGACGTAATTATGACTGAAAATTCTGCCCAACTGATGCGATGGGCGGAGTTTTACCGCGGACACTTTTTGAGTATGATATGCATCTAGCCAGTTTATTGTTTAGCCACAAATTTTAAGCATTTTCTTATTAATAATATCTTAGAAATTAGAACCTTATTTAATATTATTTAGTAACATTTCTGTGTTAAGCTTTCGCGATTCGCACACCTTTCATCAAAATGTGTTTAGGGATAAAATTGGAAAAAACAATATTTGTTTACTATTATAATTCGTGACTATAATTGTACGTATAGCATTGACTTTTATTTTATTATTTAATAAAGTATTATTTCATACTTACAGGTGGAATGTATTTCCTTACAGCGGCTGCCAATTCATCAATGGTCCGCTCCTTCTTCGGCGGTTCCAGCCCAAAGAACTTGTTCTTCGCTTCCTGATTCAACGCCGATATCTTTAGTACACTTGGCGGCCTTATATCCTCTTTTAACTGCACCGGTTGACTGACCAGTTTCTCCGGAGGCCTCCTCAGTTTCCCCAATTGGATCGGCTCATCCAGTTTCTTGACGAACCTCTTGTATCTGGTGTTGTCTTCCTCTTTAGTCTCTTCGGGTTTCTTGCCCAATTTTGCGAGTAAAGGCTTCACTTCGGGGTTCTTCGCTTCATTCAGACGAGCCTTGAGCTCGTTCGCTCCAGGCATCTGGATTTTAGTGCGGGAATACGAATCCTGGAGGTTAGTGAGATCCGAATCGGTTCGTGAGGACTTCAGTTTGTTGTTCTTCCGCTGGAATCTCTTGGGCTTGGGGCCGGGCAACTCCTCGGAGCTGTCTGATGATGAGCAGCTCTTTTCGGAGGATGATACGCTGGACGCGGACGCTGATTCGTCATCCGAGGAGCTGTCTATGCCTTCATCTTTGAGGCCCTGAAACAGAAAATGTCTAAGGTCAGCTATATTTGATATGACAACTTTCAGTAATTCTAATTGTTGTTATAAACTAAACTACTTTTTAGTATGATAATAATTATTTACAAGACTCTTTTGAGTATATCATTATATTCGTAAATTTAAGATAAGTAAAAGTAAATTTTTCGTGCGGTCTTATACTCTGAAAGTATTGGGATAATCCAATCGCGCAGAACCGAACAAATATCATTTCAGTTCGTGTTTTTTTATGAGCTAGGAAAAAAATTTTTACTTGGCGATANATATTTTCACAAGACAAAGATGTTTCATTTTCAATTGTATTAAGAACAAAATGTTTTCGAATTTTATGAATTGCTTTGATAAGTTGTGGAATAAAAGGAAGAGCATAGTCGATAATAAAATGTACGTATTATAACAAAAGTTATTTCTCTGCGTTATGTACGTGCTATTATATTGTTATTCTAGCACCAACACCAACTAAATCAAAAACTATATTACATTGGCGAAATTAATGAGTGCTCACTATATAGAGTTATAGAATAAATGAATTTATATTTTACATGATTCTACTCATGAACTAGAGGAGTCACTTAACATAAACAACAAAACGGTGGGGAAAGTTGGCATACAGCAATAGATAATTATGTCATATGAAAATATAAAACAAAATTACATGACTTACTCGTTTTTTTTTAGGATTGTAAATACAGATTATAAAAATATGTTTGCATTAAATAACAAACATATTTTGGTCAATAATGACAATATATGCTTAGATCTAAAAATAAAATAAATACAATCTGTATTCCAAAATACACATTATTATAAAATGTAATATAGTGTAATAACCATAGTTCTTTGAACCATATAGATTTGTATGACATAGAAATCAAAGAAAATGTATAATGAATGATTATGTATACGGTTAGTTTGTACGCCGGGCACATAAAAATTATATAAAATATGACACCCATATTTCTGTTATTTAAAATCATCAAATTACCTGAAAATGTTAAAAATTTTAATGCACTGACCCAATTTTGGAATAACCCTATGGGTCAACTACTAAAATCATGCTGGTTAATACTGTACGCATTCAAACTTACCTTCCATCTGAAAAGGTTAAATGCTAAACCCAAAAGCATCAAGCAAACGACAAATCACAAACTGAAATAATAAACAAAACCAGACCTAAGCTTCTAAACTTTGCGTTCTGCCGCATCATATATTCTAGCGATGTGTTCTTAGCACTGGCCGATCGGAACAGTTCCATTTTGAGTTGGAAATCGGGGTTACGCGGTACTTCCTCGTGGGTCAGTGACTTGGTTAGCCTCTCGTTTTGCTCCATAGCTTCTTGCACTTGGCTTGCGAGAACCGGCATGGTGCGAAGTCTCGACGCTCTAGTCGCCCTTTCCTCCTTTGGCCGAGTTGGTAACCCCGCCACCGGCGGCTTATGCGTTAACTTCGAGTTGAACATCTTCATCTTCTCACTCAAAGACATCTTGGCCGGATCATCCTCGTCTAACTTAGCTGCCACCAGTGAGTTTGTGCGTATTTACATAACATTGTGCATTTTGTGTTTATACCCGGGACATACACAGAGTCGAGGACATGCAAAAAAGAAACATAAGCCGACAATCAAAAGACAGGAAGCGTATTGTTTGTATCAATTTACCGTACATAATGCAATTTTACATGCTTCTTTAAATTGACTTCAAGTACGTCTGCAATATTGGTAAAAAGTAAAAAAGACCAAATTAATTTCAACTTAAGATTGACTAGAATAAAAACAAAATGTTTTTTTTTTCAGCTACTGTGTATGCATTTAAGTTAATGATCGTTTTCTTACCATCTTCGTCCCTGTCCAGCATATTTGCTGTGCTTTTGGATTGAGTGAGAGAGAAATTATCATTAGGAATCTCTGGTTTCGGTTCTGGTGGTGAGACGGTATTGAAAGATATCGGTTGAGTCTTGAAGCGGTCCGCCACTGTGTTTCCCTCCTTGTTCTTTGAGCGACTGTGGCGGATCAGTGGCTTCGGTGTGCCTGGAAACGACAACATAAACAAATAAGCATCTGTGACATAATCCTTGCGTTTTATAATTGTCTTTGATGGAACTGCCAAGTGGCTAAAAATACATGGCAATGTTGAGGTGGGCCACAAGTGATGATCGTTCATGTTATTGACGTAATGCATGACTAATTACAATAGATCGATACCACATGAATAATATTATAGTAAAACTACGACGAATGCTAAGACGAAAATACGATTATTTTGATATACGAATTATTCTACATTAGTCATTACAAAAGTATTCTACGGACTTAGCTTGGCTACTTTGTTTGGCTTGGTAACGCAGGGCAGATTTTGTTGAGGATAGTTAAGAGGATCCTAGAAAAACAAATATAGTAAGAACTATGAAATACGACGAGGAGCCCGTATAGGGTGTATCGGCCTTAGACATCCACGCGGGCCCAGTGCAGATTGGTCGACTTCACGCACAACCTTTGAATCTCTTCGCAGGTGTGCGCAGGTTGTCTCACAATGTTTTCTACCACCATAAGAGCCTCGGATAACGAAGGTACGTATAATTTCGAAAATTTGGATTCGCGCGATTGGATTGAGCCACCGAAGCTGTGCACAAATATTATAATTACAGAAAAAAATACTATCGTAATAGTTTAAATCTTTGCTTAATCAATCTTGAGCCCTATTTCCAAGACTTCAATTTCTGCATTCAAATAACCGGCTGAAAAGAAAAGAATATTCATTGTATACAGCACAAAATATGAAGTATGTCTACGCTCACCTCTAGCTTGCTGCTGCAACTGCTGCCACATGCTGGCGCGCGCTACCACACTGTTACTCTTCACGAGGCCCAGGGCGAACCCGCTGCTGTTGTCCGCACCTTCATCATCGCTCTGCACATCTTCAGGACTCCGCATCGTCTCTGTCTCCGTTGACTTTCTCACGCGGTCCATATTCAAAAGCCCACGCTCAATGGACGACGAAGACCACTCGTTGCTGCTACTGTTTGTTGCGTGGTTTTCTCGTATCTCCTGGCCTTCTATAAGACCGAGTTCTTCACCTGGAATTTGTTTTAAAACAAAATCAGTGACAGCACAAATGAACAGAACGAGATACATTAGACATTCATGTATGCAGTCAAAAATGTGTAGATTGTTATGCCACATGTACGCTTAATGACTAGCCAGCAATAAATGTTAAATTTACGTTAAATATACAGCGAGAGAACTGACCGTGACACTATGGTTGACGGACGGATGCTGAATCACTAACATACCGGTCGGTCAGTTTAGCGTTTGAAATACTGTTCGAAATTTCGAGCGACAATGACATTTTTTCTTCATTTTCGACGTACAAAAAATGTATCAAATTGCTTAATAATCGTCGAATACTATATTATTTGACAAATTACACGTGCATAACATTGACCCAAATAAGACAAGAGACATTTGCAAGGTTACGGAGTTTATTTTCAAAACGATCCTAATACGAATAGCGACGCATTCAGTTAAGCTAATTTTAACAACCAACATAAACAAAACGCGGTTAATGCAACGCCTGTTCTGATTACTTCCACATGTTTACTTCGTGACATTGGTAGTTTTGATAGCTCGACAGCTGTTTGTAACACAAATTTCCATTGCAAACACTCGAGTTATTAAAAACGTATCCCTGTTATGAGGATGACTAATCAGTTTGTGTTTTATATATCTTTGAGGTTGGCTTACCAGAATGGGGCCCCGAATCCCGAGAAGAAGCTCGATTGTATACTCCGCTATCACAAGACACATTTAGACTCCAGTTATCAGCTTCAGCCTGCTGCCTCTCATCCTCGTCTAAAGCGCGACTATCTTCATCCAGAGCTACACGGACCTTGTTCACTTCTTGTTCAATCTCATCCAATGTCGACTGTTTTCTTTCGGCATTGGCAACTATGTTCTCAAAGTCAAGGAACGTGGCCTCGCCGTAACTTTCGTCCTTGACTTCTGGATCGCCGTTAGTGAAGACTGATTTGCTGAAGGAGCTGGTGCCAAAAGGCGGTGAGTGTAAGTTGCTGGTGAAGTCAACGAAGGGATCTCTTTCTGGCTCCGACGCTCCGATGCCTGTGGTCAAGGCAGCAGCACCGGACTCGACGGGGCGACTCGTAAAACTACAGCCGGCGGTCGAGAACGCTTGGAAACTCACTTGGCCCGGCTCCAAACTGCGAAATGAGAAAAGAAGCGCATCAATGTAGAACACAGCCGTACATTAGAAAGAGACGGTCGCCTTTTCAGTGCGCGTTCATAAATTTTGATGAATTATGTTATGATTGATTGGAACGACGTTGCCGATCTATCGTTTTAGGAAGTTCGACAGTATCGGCAATATAATCTAAATATAATCGTCTGCTCTCTATACTAATATTATTAATCGATTCTTCCATATCCCTATTTATCGATTTTCAAATGTTGGATTCATATAGGATGCCGGAACATTTTGGTTTTGTAAACATTTGCTCATGCTGACAATCTTCATGACTCTTACATGCGACCTGAATTTAAACATTGGAATTAAAAATATCTAACTCAACTAAACGATATCTACACGCATGCATAGTGGATTATGTAAGGCCCTTGAATATTGCTTTTGGAGTAGGCTTCTTGCCGTTTCTCAAGATAAAACAAATTAGGGGCACAGTCATAAAACTACAAGCAAAGCTGAAAGCGAATACGTATATAGCACTATCGAGACGTATGGCGTCAGCTGCATGAAATCCATGCCATTAAGGGCACAGCGTTGTTAAATATAGGATAAACAAAAACGGCCAATAAACCAGTGATACCAAAAGTTTTAGTAAATGAAAAACAAATGACTCAGTGTTAAGTAACGTTATTATTTGTTTATGAAAACAATTCTAGTTAAGTCGATATCTCATATCAAACATGATTAAGTCAGTACAACAGCACTACATTACAAAAATTATAAATAACGCAGCTCATCATCCAATATGATTTACTCGTTTTTTATAATGACCTTAATTATCTCGACGTTCTTCAGCCTGATGTACCGTAAAATAGATTGACTAACAAAATGACGGCAATCATTTTGATATTTTCCTAAACCTATTTAAAAGAAGTCGGTTAAACATAACATTAACCTAACAATATGTTGTCACGTTACCTCAACAAAAAATTACAACATAAACAACCTAAACCCAAAGTGTGGCGATTACGGGAAATTCCCTACAATAGTGATTGCCGCGTGATATTGGAGAAAATAGAATGGTAATAACTCCTGTCGTTTTTACCAAATTAAATTTGAAAAATATGTTTTCATTTAAACCTGGTTTGGTTCAATCACAGTTTAGACGATTTGTTTATGTGAAGTACAGCCATTTCACTCATTTACGTTTTAAGACAATACGATAGAATAATAATTACATTATAAATAAAACAAAATTTCCGAAGTAAACAAAACCGAATCTCGCGTCCTCACCACTGCCAATTCCTCAGCACGTTCACTAATTTAAAATGTGCTAATGCAATCGTTATTTTGTCATTAGTTAAATTTTGCAGTCATTCTTTTGTTTTATGGTGGATTTTATATAGGTAACACCATAAGACAATTATTTTCATATACAATTACCATAAGAAACCATCAACATTAAAATTGTGCCGGATTACTTTTACTATAAATGTCGTAATGTCAAGTAATTTAGTGGAATTGAGGCCCAGTTTGTCAGTTGAGCTTTTACACTATCACATTGCGGCATAGCGGTGATAAAACACCCGATGCGTGCCCGAAGTACAACAGATCCAGAAATAGTGCTTGACCCACTAACGGCTGGAGTACGTATTTCCGTCATGCTGACCGTCTCGAGCTCAGATGTTAATCACGAGAGACGATTAATGCGATTGTCCAATGCAACTGGATCTATCTAGGTACCTATTTAACTAATATCTTAGGAACAGAGCTAAATTTGGAGTGACAAAGGACTGCGATGTGTCTAACACTCGATACATGTTAAGTTTTGTTGCTCTGTGTCGTTTATTGTATGTAGATTGGAAAATTTATCAATCGCATAATACAATCCATAATTGACATAAAATCAAATAACTACAACTTAAACAACTACATTAAAATAAGTATAAGATTGACATTAAAATTACAAATTGGTTTTATTTTATGAATAAATATTCAAATACTCATAAACTAAAAAAAACCAAAACCATTGACGCCAAACCATTCAACTTGCCGTCACAATTTCGAGAGGGAAGCTAGTAGGAGGATTCAGTTGGGCTGGCGGATTCGGCAAGTTACGTCAGGTCTTCACGTGACAATTCCGCAATGCTTAAAGACAAAAGTCTTTGAGCAATGCGTCCTACCCGTACTTACATACGCAGCTGAGACCATGGACACTGACTGCGGGATTGGTTCACAAGTTCAAATCACTCAACGCGCAATGGAGCGAGCTATGCTCGGGGTCTCTCTTAGGGATAAGATCAGAAATGATTTAATCCGTAGAGAACTAAAGTTACCGACATACCGCCGGATCAGCAAGTTGAAGTGGCAGTGGCTGGTCACGTATGTCGCAGAACCGATGCCGTTGGAGCAGACGAGTTCTGGAGTGGAGACCGCGTCTCGGCAAGCGTAGCGTAGGACGCCCTCCGGCCCGATGGACCGACGACTTGCGAAAGGTCGCTGGTGGAGGCTGGATGAGGAAAGCGGAGGACCGGATATCTGGCGCGAAATGGGGAGACCTATGTCAGCAGTGGACTGCGATAGGTTGAATAGGAAACTAAAATAAAAAACCTTAAATTAAAAATCACATATAATAAAATATAAGATTTAAAATTATAGATACAGAAAAACAAATTAATATCAAATAATTCAACACTTTAAAAATAATAGTAAAAAATGAACGTAAACGTTTATTTGCGACAAGCGTCTCTTTGCAGGAATTGAAATACTAAATGTTATTAAAAAACTATTTTAAATTTATGAAGAATATTTGTTAAACTTACTTTAAGATGATTATATGTTTATTATTGTAATAAAAAACGAGGCTCTGGCGACCTTTCAGCTAGTTTAATGGGATACGGTTATCAAGCAACCCATTCTTTCCAAGTCTTTGGGTCTTTTTGCAGCAGTGGAGGTTATGGTTGAATTTGTAATAATGTTAAGGAGATATTTACTTAAAGTAACTTTACAGACTTTACTTTACAGATCGTACTAAAATTGAAATTTTGAGAGGACTCAAGATTAAAAGACTATCTATGAAACAGGAATTTACACGATTTGAGTAAAAATAGGAACACACTCTTGGCAAATGAGTTTAGGGTCATCTAAGTGGCTTTTACTAGTTATTTTAACGCGTGACTATGTGCTTGAAAAAATTATATAGGAATGAATTTTTGAATATTTTTTACACTAATTCATTGCGTACTTGTTTGTACTCGTAAATCGTACCTACGTACGTATCCCTAGTTTCTAAGGCTAGATGTGCTATAAAATATGCAATCAAGTTCTGATGTTGTTTGTTTTCTGATGTTTTGCTGAAGGTTTTTATAATCTGTAACTCACTTTTAACATTGACGTTGGATGGTCTGTTCGTGATGATTCAGAAATGATCCCAGAGCAAACCAACGGTGATGTCAGATATCAGAAACAGAAAATTAGATCAACTTCTCGGTAACCAATATTACATGCACGCTAATCGAGTGCACGTTACGAAACCCTAACCAAAATTAAGGATGGGCTGTCTCTATATTTTATCTTTAGATATCCTCAATACTATGAAGCAACTATTCAAACAGTACCATAATACAATATTTATTTTGAGATGACAAATTTATAGTGTTCCAAAACAAGCTTTTGATTTATTTGTTCTCGATTAATTGTACATTACATTTGCTCTTAACTTGATTCTGACTCAGTTTTCTTGATTGAATAACTTTTGAATGAAATAAAGCATAGATAAGAAAATATCTGAATACTCTACTACAATGGAAAATTGATAATTGAGTGGTAACTAGATAAAACCATCATCCTAATCAATCACGCGTGTCTGATATTGTGTAAAAAATTACCATCTCTAGATTATAGACGGGTCCAACGGCTTAAAGTGCCCTATGAAGCATAGAATCATATTTATTTCGACTAAAAGGAGAAAATTCGCACAAAATGACATCTACTTCCGTGGGCCGTGAGCCCTCGGATCGAGCGGCTCTAAATTCAACGCTTTGACCATTAGTCAGTTTCAATTTTAATATTTACAAGCACAATATATAAGAAGCAATCATACAAAATGCTTAAACACAAAGAAACAGATAATATTGAGGAGGAAACTGACACATCAAATCGTTCAGTGTTCGGAACAAAACATTTGGAAGCAGCCCACGCTGCACGCCCGCCCATCATAATAATGGCGATGTGCCAAAATTTGGCTTCAAAAACCGGGATCGTTGCAGAGCGCAATCACCTTTGCATGAGAAAAGTCATATTTAAGGAATCCACTCAACCGGCAAAAGAAAATAACCCAGAGCAAATAACAAATATACCTACGCCTTCTATTGACACATATTAAAAAATATTATAAATATAAAGAAAACTTTTCGCTTACCTGGAAGTCACAGACCGCATCTCGTCGACTGTAATGGGTTGCGTCTTATAACGCTCTTTATCACGACACTTAGATCGTGACGTTGAAGGCTGTTCTTTCATTAATTCATCCTTTATAAGGGCTTGTTCCATGCTTTTGATTCGCGCTGCAATTGATGGGAACTTATTCGGTTTATCACCATCACTTTTAGTATGCTCCTGCTCAAGCTCCCATGGTTCGCAATGGCCGTTTACGCAGTTCTCTTCTACTTTGATTCTCCTATTGTTTAATATAGACAGTAGCTCGTCATTAACATCGCACACTAAACTTTTCGATCGGGGATTCGTTTTCGGGCGGAGATTACGGCGACGCAGTACAGCGCATGGGTAATTGTCATCCGAGTCAGTCGCGAGATTTAACACACGGCGCGGTCCAGCCGCCAATAAGTCGTTCGCGTCGCAACTGATGTTTGCTACACTAATGTTCGCATCGCTGTCTGCGCAAAACGAGAGCCGTGGGCGCGGCGATTGGCTGCGTTCCCTGGTGAGACTTGACCCCCTCTGCTTTAAAATAGGCTTAACAGTCGCTTCACACTCCGAACCGGAATGATCAGATGTCCGAGACCGAAGGAGTGAAGGTCTTCTTGAGCTACGATCGTCTTCACTCTGATCGAAACTAGAAGCATGGCCTTCATCGCCTGACAATTTTTTAGAAGATTTAAGAATCGGCTTTTTTGGTAGTTCAAAATCATGGTCATCGTGTTCTAAAGACTTTTTCTTTAATATCGGTTTCGGTGTATCTGACGGTAGAATGTCGACACAGGGACGTTCTTCAGAGAAACTCTTTTTCTTCAAAATTGGTCTTACTATTTCCTTATCATCTTCGACAATTTCAGCCCCTCCGGCAGCCGCTAATAGAACTGCTTGAGCAATAGACACATGAGAAGAAGTCGTGCTGCTACTAGAGCTGGAGTTGGATTTTCTCTTCAAGATTCCATGCGGCTCAGGGGAACCCTGTGAGATATCTTCGTTTTAGCAGGGTCTTCTCTCTGCTTAATTCCTTTTAAGTATACCTTGGATTTGTCCATCAGGTGATCTGTTTCTAATGACATCTCTAAAGATGATCTTCTATTCTTTAAAATCGGTTTGTTAGTGTCAATAGAACCGTCTTCCGCAAAGAAACTTCAGGACTACAAGACTCCTTCCAACTGGGATTCATCTAACTTCAAAATCCCTTGACGTTGTCTATCTGATCGACAACTTCCTACAAACATTTGGAGAAAATGTAACCGGCGGTGAAGTATAGCATGATAAGAAGTATTAGATATGGAGTTATCTTCGTGAATAGATTTTCTTTTCAAAATAGACACTGGCGTATGACTACAAGACGTCGACAAATTATCGAGACGGCGATTTGACTAGACGATTCATTATTGAGATCAGAAAACATTGCACTTTTCAAAGTCGATAAGTCTCTGACGTGTCTATATCTTCACCTTTCAGTGACTCCTCTGTTTTGAGTGGATCTTTCATTAGTGACCAAAAATTAGTTGTTGTTGCTATGTTCATTCTTAATACAATAAAGTCAACCGGATGTCTAAGTTTTAATCTAAATTTATCAATTTGTTAATCCATCTAAAGTCTGCTTGGTCAACGCAGCTAAGCTGTCCATTTCCTGCGAAGTCCTGCTTGCATGGGTCTAACTGTTTCATGTAGATAGACAGCATTTTTGCGTCTGTATTTGCTCTATATCACCAACGATAATACGGCTTATTTGCATTTGAATAATTTTTGCGGCTTTAGACAAAGGTGACCTGCGCCATTCGTATCTCTCGGAATTTTTTTTATATACTAGTCAGTCTTTTCTTTGAATTATGATATTTCTCGTTACCACTTTCGTTATCTTTAGGAGCTCGTTGTCTTTGTCTATTCGACTTTTCAGTATCACTTTTTTGCTTTCTCTGGCTATTCGGAACTTCTAACTTGGCGATTCCAACTTTGACTTAATTTCAGATTTAGATATCGTATCTTGCTTTTGGGTGATGTTGAGGTTCGATTTTGTTTTCTAGAGACTTTTTCGATAAAGGTATACAACTTGGTTTAGTGCCTGTTTCAGAACTGCGTCGTCTCTCATTAGATTTAATGACGCAGGCGAAGATAAGTTTTGGTTAGCTTTAAGATGGGTCGATTTAATACCGAAAGATATATTAAAACTTCTAGAGATACTTTGGAAGACGGCAATGAGTTTTCAGTCTTGGATTGCGGCGATTCGAGGGGTCGGCGACTTTTCGTTTTTGCGACAGTTCCTGCAACAAATAATTACAAAATTAATAAAAATATCATTTACAAGATTTATTAGTACCTATTTTATTTACATTAATTCAAATCTAAAAATTATAAAAGGTGAGCAGTCTGTGATCTATACTTATATAAGGCTAGCATTTTTTTATCCCAGGCCTTTTAAAACGGAAGCGGAAGTTGTTGATCCGCCACTAGTCACCAGCGCATTATTCGAAAGGTTCACTGACTGCCAGCGCTGTTTAATTCGCGTGACATTCTGCGCATTACATCGTTCCCTTTACTGTAGACATTTATATGTCTAGTTTCTTTATCTTGTTGACTGTACTGATAAATAGCGAGAGGATCGTTCTTTAATATTATGGTCAAGTATCACTTTAATTATATGCAAATTTTTTTAATCTTTTATAGGCAGACATTTGACCGCCATCTCACCTGATGTAAGAGATGTGCGCCGAGGATGGATCATACCTGCCTAGAAACAAATTTTCTGAGTAGCAAATTTAGGAATAAATGGGGTCGGTAAAAATAAAATTTGGCCAAGTAATTTTTTTTGGCGAGGGGTTGTCACGATTAGCGTTCATTTCGCGAGCATGGACATCGGGCTAATGGAACATTTCCTATTTCGCGATATGCTGCCACATGATCGCCAATACGTGCGAAATACCGAAGGCTGTGGTCCATCGCGTTTTGTACCGCACAAGTGTATAACACTATTATAGACTCGTTACATGTTTTGTTTTTAAAATATGTTGTATATACTCGTAATATAGCTTTATGAACTCACATACACATTACACGCAAATTGCCATATACAGCACAATGTCCAAGAAACCAATCAGACCGTGGTACATTAATCCGGTGTATTATTATCTAGCACTTTTTAGTATAGGTCCTTTTTTAACGATTTAGACCGAAAAGAGCAATCTAGCTCTTTTTCACTATCTTGAAAATGTTTGCAAATGTGAAGTTTTCGACATGCTAGCAAGTATTTTATTTCATCGGTCATGATGACTTTTTTTTAGACGAGCTTTCAATCTTTTGACGCTCAATATAGCCCTTTCTAGCCCTTTTTGACGTCCCAAAAAGCTCTCTTTCTAAAACTCAGGAGGCAACACTGGTATTTAAGCACCAGTTGCCATTTATCATCCACCGGGTCAATGTTTCATTGCTTAAAGGTCCCCAGATATCCCGGTTTGTTAGTTTGCAGTTCACAACGTAAGAACGTTGTGTATTGCACACTTATTTACTTTATAACTAAAATATAATGAGAGTTGCTATAAGTCACAATCCGATTATTCGTAGTACGTCGGTTTACCCTTTTGCGCCAACGCACTTGTCAAAAGCTGACGTTATCAGAGCCTCATTATTTCCTAAAATAGTTTCCATATCAGCCTTCCATCTTTTCCCGTAACGACATCGTCATGTCACCTTTCTGTAACATCTGCCTTCGGATTCTCAAAAATACGGTGAGTTTCGTTGTTGTGCTATTATATTCTTTTTGGTTCCGTAGCCCAATGGCAAAAAACAGAACCCTTATAGATTCGTCAAGTCTGTCTGCCTGTCTGTCTGTCCATCCGTATGTCACACCCTTTTCTCCGAAACTATAAGCACTACACTATTAAAACTTTGTGAGTATATGTATTCTGTGAACCGCTATTAGGTTTTCACAAGAATCTTGGAAAAAAATAATATATTTTGGGGTTGAACTGAAACTCAATTTTTTTTTATCGTACCCCCACGTGTAGGGTATCAATATGAAGATCTTAAAAAATGATATCGAAGTTTCTTGTGTATTTTTTACAAATTGTAAAGTTTACGCGAGAGACACTTCCAAAGTTGAAAAAAGTGCTTCCTTCTAATTTCTAAACTATGGGGTTGATAAAATAAAAAAATAGATATCATGTACATGACCATGAAATTTAACTACGAAATTAAGTTTGAACGATTTCTGGTGTATAGTATTTTTTCATACGTCATAAAAGGTGAACCACTATTTTCCAATATTAAAAGCACCCTAAATAAATAAAAAATATTTACTTTTATGTTACTTGCTGCTGCGGAACCCTCCACGGGCGAGTCCAACTCGCGCTTGGCTATTTTTTTACATTTAGTTTAAGTGCGTTAAGGAAAACACGTGTAACATTTAAGCGACATTCTCATTACATATACACTTTCCTAAATATCTTATGTACTTACATGATATTTTTAGGAAAGTGTAATACTAATGATACTCGTATATCATTTTTACAAATAATGTTCCATTACATTTTCTTAAAAATGCTTAAATAATAACATTTACATCTCAGAGTAAATATAACTAGGTAAATACTCTAGGATTTACATATATAACAAAACAACTTTAATTAATGTGCCATGTGGTGACGGCAGATTAGCGTACATTTTCACCCTCTCTCCGAGAACAGAAGGAAACGCTCTCTCATTCCACCTGCCTTTTATTTTGTCTATTATTTTGACATTTATAAGCTCTTATTGCAAAGCTTAAATGGATAAATGTTAATATTGACTTGACTTCGTACCTGTCAAGCGTGAAGATAACGGAAAATCCTGCACTTATTGTGGCGAAGGTCCTAAACCCAGCAGTAATGCCACAGGTTGTAATGTAAGTGACGTTATATTTAACGTTTTCTCCACTTTGAAATATTTCCTGTACAATGAACTCTTATTTTAAGAATTCATCAAAAGTTCACTGAAACCAAAATTTATTACTTTTCTAGCGAAAGCTCTACCTCTTTTTTCGTCGACTCAAAACGCTCCTCTGACGTTCGATACTCGACATACTTTTTCCGTAGTTTATCTCGGAAATGTTGCCCTGAAGAGAGAGCGCATAATTTTTATGCATCTTTTTCATAGTTCACCGTAAACGGGTCACGCAACTCGCCCTACATTTTACCCTAATTCTAACGGGCTTTAGGTCACAGCTACACAACATCGTCGTAATCCATTAGGGCGACAGAAATTATTGCGAGTTAATCAACGACGCGCGCCTACTTAAACATCGTTTACGCTTTAACGGTACGTTTTACTGAGAAACAGCATAAACAAAACAATTAAGTAGATTATGACATTCTAGAGGAAACGCCTGACATTACTTCTTGGGAACGGCAGAACACGAACATCCCAAGGGAAATAACGTAAGCTCGTAGGTTCACTCCGTGGTTTGATATACTTTAACGCATAAAGCGTGAGTGAAAGATTATAGAATATAGAATTGATTAAGTATTTTTCATTATAGTTTTCCTTTGTAAAATATGGCACTTCATATTTACAATACAAATTGCCTTAAAGTACATCAATCTTACTAATGAGGTCTAAATAGGCTAGAGTAAAAAGCAGTAATGATTTGATTCTTTCATTCAAATTAAGAATAATTTTAACAAATAAGTTGAGGCACATAATTTCGCAAGTAACTTTTGTATAGGAGGATATATATATTCGCCAAACTTAAATTATATTTCAGCTGTTGCTCTAAAATACTATGTAACATTCACATGAATATGTCACAACAAAGATGGTACGTGATATCTCGACGGTTATTGTTTGATAACAAAGCCGACATAACCAGTTATCCTGTTTTGATTTGAGTAGACAAAAGTTAGCTCGTGTGTATACTAAAACAGACAGTAAACGGATTTGTAGCGTTGATAACATCCGCGCAGGCGAACGTAAACGAAGCTGGGTGAATATCTCATGATTATGAAATTCGTTATTAACCTTGACACTTGACAGGTCTTGTAAGGTAGTCCATTAGACAGCATCAGTTTTTACTTATCCTACATACTGTCCTTGGCTTGTTTTTGTCTATTTATCAACCAAGTGTTTAAAAATTCAGATAAGTGCAATTTTCAGATCAAATTGTATTCGTATAATTGTGTATATATGCATTTCCTGAAATTTCGCTTTGGAAACTAGAGTGTTGGTTTTCACCGACACTCAAAATAACGATGAAGCTTAATTTTGGATTAACATATGGCCTAGTTTTAATTCATGTAATTGATTCAGAATTGTTCAGAACCGAAGTTTTTTAACTCTGACCACCAATGACGTTTGTTGAATTGTATCTGGATTACCAGCGTTTAATGGGTTAAAAAGATATAACAACCCACATTAACTTGTAGGCTCAATTAAAATATTTATCAGCTTCGAGTTTTTATGTGTACAAAGTTGGCAAATTCGTTATTTCTTGGTGAACGGAAAACCACAAGATGAAGACGAATCGCTGTTGCACAAACAAATCTAGATCAGTGACGTAAGAATTTGCAAAGCTAGAAATACCCATCTGGGATTCGGGATGAAAAGCAGATTGTATGTTCGTTTGTGCTATTTAGTAGGTAGGTTGTGTACTAACCTACCGACTAAGGTTAAGCTGCATTTCAAAATAAAGCATAAATACATAACAATAAACACTGAATCCTTTGATTAATTAAACTGTATTGAAACAATACAGTTTAGTAAATAATAATGATGGATTAATTTAATGTAAATATAACAATAATACTCAGTTGTGGTATTTTGGTTTGATTTCTAAGTAGTAACGATACACGCAATATTTAAATCATTTCATACCATAAGACGCTTGGAATGCAATTGATCACTACAAATACATATACGTATTTTAATCGACATTAAGTCGAGGCAAACTTATGAATACGTTCTCCGGTTTAAGATCTCTCACGGTCCAGCAAAAAATTTAACATCGTATCAGTACCTACTTGAGGACAATTTTATATCATTTGCATTCGAGTTGTATTAGACTTCAATGGATTAACCCTTATCGAGTACAGTCAACCTCAAAAATGTAATTAATACTTTGAAATATGTTTTTTTTTTATTTAGTGTACCATTCAGCCATAAAAAGGCATAATCTCAAACTTAAATTTAGTTTACAAGCTACATAATTATTTAATTACAGACTGTAGGTAAGAGATATGTCTATAGTATTGAAACCGTACAAAATAGAGACTTAAAAATACACATTCAATGCAATTTACTGATCGAATTGGTTAAAGTTAGGTTAGGAAGAATAACAACTTAATGGCAAAAATATTATACGATCTTATGTGGTACTATTATTTATAAACTATGATCGAATGGTTTATTTTAACTCATCATGTGTAGGTATTACACATAAATAAATAAATATATTTTATTGTTGAAATCAATCTTCAGAATTCTCTTTTTTAGACAGTCAGGTGTTTCATCCCTTTAACTACTAGGAATTTCATAAGATATAAGTAGAGCAACAAATATATTTTTAACGTGTCGCTCGCTAGCGAAATGTTAATAATTAGCATTTTTTATTTAAATGGTAAGAATCAGCATTCCGGCCCGATGAACCGACGACTTGCGAAAAGTGGCTGGTGGAGGCTGGATGTGGAAAGCGGAGGACAGGGATTGCTGGAGACGGATGTCCAGCAGTGGACTGCAACAGGTTGAAATGAAGAGAAAGAGAGGAGAATCAACATTACCCCTATATTCATTGCATTAGCCAACAAGCCCATTGAAACTTGTTATTAAATGAACCCCACACAATATTACAGTACTAGAAACTACACGACATAACAAGTGCATTATATATTCATAACACAATTATTATAAGATTAACTAATATCGTTGATTATAGTCTAGACTCGCAAAGAAACAATATAAATGAAACCTGCAAATAAATACATCAGCTTAAAGCTGTATCTCAAAATAAAGATGAAGATTATTTGATTACATCGCAAGTAAAGACGAGTTAGTTCAAACGATTCACATTATTAGTATTGATCCCTTAAATTTAATTCAAGTAGCTTCTGTTGATATGATATTCGCTATTAAACTCATTAGATACAGTTACACACACAACTATAGGTAGGTAATAAAGTTTATTGAAAATTAAATTGAACATAATATGTTGAACGGAAGAACAGTGTGTCTGTTACACACGAGTATGTTTATCATTAGGCATCATTAAAGTTTTAACTGAAAATTTCGATTCGATCAAAATTTAATCACATTTTGAATAGATTTAACTTTTAATTTTACGTTGGGAAATATAATTCTCAATTTTTACATAATATAAAAAATATAATAAAATGTTATACTGTATTGCATAATCGGCCTGAGATCGGGAATTCGTAACAATTTTCATAACACAGACCCTTTTATATTAAATGACTAAAAGTCTACAAAAAACTTGTTCATACTGTGAATGGACGAATTTTTTTTTATTATTGTCTTTAATAAAACAAAAGTGTTGTTTGTTGTATTTGTAATATATATTTTTAATTTACCGTATAATAGTAGAACAAACATTGAAAGCCTAAGTAAGCAACGCAAGCGATAATTGATCGAGAATCAAATGTACCCTTGACGGGTGAAATTATGGCTCCAATGACGCGGGGTCGCCGGTTCGCGGCCCGTGCAGACGGACAATAACCTTAGCGAAAATGTTGCCGCCGAAAAACTTATTTCTCTTGAGTCCAAATTACATACATTAGTATGGCACAGATTATAACATATGTGCTAAATTCATGGGCTTACGCAATGACCCACTTTTAGGGGCTTGACCTTTAATCATGTTGCGAAGGGCTTGCCTTTTGGGCTACTCCACATGAAAGAGCGATAGAAAATCATAGACCTGATACTGTTAGCAATTTGTTTTAGGCAGTTGAAATAACTTATAATTGTTAACAGTCTTTTTATCCAATAGCTTTTATATACATTGCATAAAATGATTAAATTTGGGTTTGTATAATACGAAAAGTAATTTGGAATGAACATCAACTAATGATTTTTGTATTAAACGTCTATTACAATTAGGGCTTCAGGCAAAAGTCTTAATACAGCTGCCTGTACATTAATCGCGTGGTACAATAGCTTTTGAATTCAGCGAACATAGAAAAGTCTAGGATTTTAATCAAAGTCACGATTCACTTCACATACGAGTACCTGTCTATTCGGAACGTTGACCGCAAACAATTCTTTTATCTTGCAGATAGACTGAGACTGAATTTTCCAGAGGTCAGTATTTTGCCTAATTTTCTTTATTGAAATCGTTAACAATACAGTCTCATGGTCCGTATGTTTTTCATTTTAATTCTTGGGTAGAACTAATAAAAGATTCCGCAATATTTGCAAAAATCACTAAACTCGTGTCTCCAGCCTCCGGACAGGTCGTTGGATACGAAAGGGTTTATTAATGTCAAATCTATTACAATACCAAACGATCATGTCAGTTCTAGGATATCCACCTAAATCGGGGGGCAAGGCAGTGGCGAAGTCACAAACACCATTAACAGTAAGGACTCTAAACTTGCACCAACTTTGTCTAGATTTCATTCCTTTTTAGAGATAAACAAGCAGCTCCATCGAGAGTTGGCTAGAATATATTTGGTGCGATCTTGATGACTTGAAACTTTTTTTATATTTTTGGATGATATTTAAGCTCTATCACATTTTATAAATTTTTATCTTGACCAATATAGCTTAGTTTGATGGAAACAAAATTTAAAATTGTGATTATGAATCTGATTTGCTTTATATAATTAATTCTTTAAGAAACAATATAATTCTGAACAAGACTTATTTTTTGAAAGAGTAACTATTGCGTTTCCAGGTGGATTCTTCCCAATAGAAAAATACAGCCCAAACCATTGGTAGCAGCTTCATTTAGCATTCATAAGTGTCCTTCAAGAATCTTAACTGCATAAATACTTTTTGATTTTGTAATCTTTCGATGTAAGGGTGATTGAACTGGTTCAATATTTTTCGCCATTAACACATTTAATTTATTAATTCGATATGGCTGGAAGAAGAAAAAAAGGCCAGCAGCAGTATTTCGCAGTTTGATAATGACGTTATGTAAGCAAACTGAGAAAAACCGCACAAAGTGCAATGACCACCATATCACCACTTGTAAATTCGTAATGATGCATAGAATAATATTATATAACTAACACATTTCTAAGAAATCATTTAATCCCTAAAGTATTCGTTACAACAAGCAACGCGAACTTTAGTAACGTGTTAAAGGTTAGTTAATAGGGTCAACGATCGCTGCGACATTAACAACCTAGTCTACTTAAGGCACGTTATTAAATCTCCAATTTGTAATCAGTTGCGAGTGAACTGTAGCAGATGCGTCTGTCTTACTTTGTGTTTTATAATTCAACTGTCACAACAAAAAGGTGTAGACATTTTTGTTTCAAAATATTTTTGCGAGTTTATTCAACCTTAACTCACAAAAATAACCTACAAATACATAACCATTTTGGCAAAATAATAAATTAAGCAACTTTATTAATGGGAATATGAAGATACAAAAGCCTTTAAATAGTTCATGATTTCATAAACCATTCCACCAAATAGTTAATCTTTGGTTTATATTTGGTTAGACTTTTTAAACATTTAAGAGAAAGTACAGTAGCAAAAGATATTGAACTCTCAAAGTTGCAGAATTAAGGACTTAATGAGTATACTATTCATTCCGCGAGATTGTCAAACTGTCAATAGTCATCGGCAAATCTGCCGATCGACGCCAAAACTTCTGGCGAAAATAACTTCGATATCCGACTTGACGCGTCACGAAGACTTTGATGAAGGGAAACGTTCTATTTCAGGATACTTTTCGTTGTCGTTATTATGTCATTGGTTTAATTATGTAACTTAAGAAAATGCATCGTTTTAAATACTGCTGGTACAAAATGGAGTCTATTTTTCACAAAGTAGATTTTTCGTTCATTCAGATTAATAAATTCACGAATGGACAAATAAGTTAAAAATAAATTCGAAACTCAATCGAAAATGATTGAAAATATGATAAATCAACTGAATCCGAGTACGGTTGATTATGTGTCCATTTATACACGATTAAGCTTTTGTGATATGTAAGCATGCAAATTATCAACATGTGAGAAACATGTGCAAAATGCACATAGAAACATGTACCATGCCATAGGGCACCAGGCGACAATCAATAACTTGAACAGCCCGTATGAGTCCACAGCTGGTCTTGGATCTTCCTCTACGATAGTACAGGGTTTGGCAGGTGGGTTAGCGATAGTAGTCTAAAGTTTTACTTCTATATACATAGTTATGTATGTAAGTAAGAGCGCTTCTACCTAATCTTTGTTGAAGTATATTTGGTTGGTGTCAATTGTTCACATGCAAGCAATCTTAAATAATTCGCAAGTCTTTCTTCTTTTGCATGTTGTGTTTACCTTTAATAATTGTTACATTTAGAATTAAATTCATAGGTATTTAAGGTAGTTAAGTTCAAACGCTGGTGAACCACAAAAAAATAATCAATTAACTGGTTCTCTTGTTACACTTGCATTGTTGAGAACTTTGAGTCACTTCAAGTCACTGTATTGTATGGTATTTTTATTTGGATTTTTTTATAAAAATTGGTTACCTTCTTAATAATTATAACGATTGGACTAGATCGCCAAAGTTACGCTGCTTAAAATAAAATTCATTTTAAGCAGCGAAAAATACTTAAATTCAAATAGGCGAATTTTTTTTCTTGCATTATATTAATTGTCAGCTAAATCGTAAACATCCAAAATATTGAGTCTTAAAAATTAATGTAATATATACATACAATACTCAACATTTCCGAGCGGCATTTGAACAAGCCATGCGTGCTCGCATTATTCAAACTTAGTCAATAAACATACTTGACTCGAACAAACATCTTTCAGTAACAGTACGACAAATATGATCTTTGTCACGAAAAGGCACAGAGTTTCAGACAACGTGTTCACCGATAGAACACCAAGTTATTGCATAACTCACTTTATGTTATCGCGTAAATATGGTAACTTATTGTGTGGCACACCAGTTGCGATTATTTACCGGCTTTTGCAAATAGATATCGGGCTGTACAAATACAGACGCCGACAAAAACTGCTTACAAAAGCCCAGCCAACACTGGAACGTGTTCGACTCAAACAATTGCTGTATGACGTATTAAGTCTTTAGAAACTATAACAATGTCAATTGACGATGCAAAAAGCAAATTAATTATGGCGATCGCGATTCCTTGACGTGGTTACTAAATCGAAAATACACATCAGAATAATTAATGAAATAAAATATTATTTGTATAAACTTTCCGATATTGTATTGGTTGAGACTAATAGCAAAAACGCCACATATGTGGGCATATATCTTCATTGGTTTTAGATAAGTAGGATCATTCAAAGCCTTCAGCCTCCGTTTAGTTATCGAAAGTTAGGCTTAGAACCAACTCAAACTTTTTTATTCTCAATGGTCGCAGTGTCACCTGATAGTATGAGTAAGCAATGAGGAGGCCGATGATGGTACATGTATGACACCTTAGTACCTCAATTTTTAGGACTATACACACAAATATCGGAATCCTTTATTTTAGTTACAAAAAAAGGTATTTACTTCGCGTCATTTGACTTAACACTGTTATGTCATAATAGGTTATGTTGTAAACTCATAGAAAATATATGAAAATATGTTGTTTTGACATATAGGAAATATAGCTCAGTTCATCTGCCAGTGCTCATTGTATCTTATGCCCAAATACCATATGTTGTTTTAAAAAAGTGATACTAAAGGCACGTAAACAGTTTGATATAACATCACTAAGATAAAGATAGATCTAGCACCAAAACTAAACAACGGGCATATTGATTAGAAACCATTAACGCTTTCGCCAACGTTCCATTAAGCTACAGTCCATATCTACTCTCGATATTTAATCTCTGAACAATAGCAGAAAGTTATTTATGTACATAAATTACTGCTTATATTTCTATCTCGCACTTAACCTAGTTCCACTCGGAAACTGTTTTAATGTTACTGGAAGCGAGGAGAGCTATCGTTTTTATTATAATTCACTTATACACAAGCCTGGCTGTTGGATAAGACCGACATCAAGCCTTAAATTGCAGTCAGATTATACAGCTGACACACTCGAATTTCAATAGGGTCTATTCTTGGCAGAAGATGTAAGGGGATGTATAGGAAAACCTAATGTTTTGAAGGTAATTAAGGCCTAAGGCTTAGTAGGGAGCATAATGCCTGATATATATACACAATAAAAGGCTCATGAGCAAACTATAATGCTTGCAGTCGTTCTCGTTTTGATAAAATCACCATTGAAATGATTAGAGCTACCGATACTCAAGCTGAAGTGGCAGTGGGTCTAGTGCAGCACACTAGTTATAGTGTAGAGACTTCATCTAAGCAAACACGATAATGGAGAAGAAAGTCACCAACCTATTATTCGCCCATTATTCGTCCCCACTGAGGGGCACGAGCCTACCCGTATAGGGTGTATAGGTCTTAGTCGTCCACGCGAGCTAAGTTCGGATTGACCGCCACGCGGGAGCGGCACGAAGGCAGAGCGGCATTTAAGGAGACCAACAACCAATAGACCGTTATTATCCTCCATCAATTCGGCACTGCACCCGTCACCCGATACAACATGTTAGGGCTTTTATGGCCGGTAATTTCACTAGCTACAGTGCCCTTACCACGAAACACAGAAGTGCATAACACTCCTGTTTCACGGGACGATATCTGCCTAGACGGCTCAGTATCGAGTCTACCACCTAGTAAGTAAATTAAAAATTGCCTTTAGAATCTAGTGACGTACAGATTAATGCTCTTATTTCCGTACATTGTGTTTAATCCAACAGGGTCCACTAACCGTAACGGTCACTGTGTTTTAACTCAGTTTCATTAAGACTGCAACTTAAACAAAAATAATCAATTTTCCTCTGTCAACTTCGGTAGTTACATAAATTCGATAGTACAAGCCATAGCCCAGTAGTAACATAAAACGAATATACTTAATGGGTAAACTCATCCAGCTTAACAGAGATATGGAGAGCTCTTCGACTTACATCCCGAAATGTAATCGTAGTTAGTGTAGTCTAAATCGGGGTCTTACCTGAAACAAAACAACATAATATTAAATAACACGTCAAAATAAAATTATGTAGGTACTTATGTAAGCAGTCATCCGCTTACATATGTATTCTGGAGTGAAAACGCATAATCTATGCGCTTACACAGATCGCTCTCCATCCATTAGATGCGTGCCTGCGAAAGGTCGCCGATAGAGACTGGAGGAAAGATGAGAGATCTGGATATTTATACGTCCCCACCGAGATGCACGAGCCTACCCGTTAAGGGTGTATAGGCCTTAGTCGTCTACGCGGGCCCAGTGCGCTACACGCACAACCTTTGAATCTGTTCGCAAGAATGTGCCACCTCCTTCACGATGTTTTCCTCCACCGTAAGAGCGTCGGATAATGTGCATATAATTTCTAAAATTCGAACACATTGGTACGTACCTGGATTTGAACCGGCCCTCTCCCGATCGGATTAATTAGTTAGTTAATTGCACATAAATAGTTTTTGGCTCTCGCTTCATTGGGTTGGCTTGACATCTAAGTTTGCTTTCAACTTTAAAAACTGAGACAAACGCCTAACGCCAGTCGCAATGGTTTCTACCGAGGTCAAATATGTTTTTAAAACGAAAACAAAAACATAAAATACCCATGTTCGTTGCCGAAATTTCTACATCATCATCATCAGCTCATTAAACGTCCCCACCGAGGAGCACGAGCCTACCCGTATAGATTGATTAGGCCTTAGTCGTCCACGCGGGCCCAGTGCGGATTGAACGACTTCACGCACAACCTTCGAATCTCTTCGCAGGCTTGCATGAAGGTTTCCTCACGATGTTTTCTTCGCCGTAAGAGCGTCGGATAACGTACATATATTTTCGAAAATACATTTGTACGTGTCGGGATTTGAGCGAGGGAAGGCGACAGTCCACACCATTGAGCCACCGACGTTATAATTTCTACGCCAATTTAAAAATGAAGTATCACTAGAAAGCACTCTAAACTTATCGCAGTCCTCTGCTAGACATAGGTTTCCCCCATTTTGAGCCAGATATCCCGGTCCTAGATAAAAATTTAAATCAGGCGACATACGAATAGGTACTTGTTACATTCATATTGTTATTATCTCTTATCATACAGCTGTTAAAGACATCGCCATACATTGATGCACAACTGAGCAAGATTATGATCAATATTATCATCTCCCGAGTACAATGTAGTCGTAAGAAATATGCAAGTTTGTGTTCATATTGCTTTTTATGATTATAGGATGTTAATTTCGGCCTTGGCAAACTTGTTTCTGACGTAACTTGATGTTGCAGTCTGTAATCTTTTACTTAATACTTAACCCATTGAACGCCGGATTCCAGACACAATAGAAATTCTATTGTGTCTGGCTGCTTAAGACGTCATGGCGGTCAAAGGGTTAAGAAGCGAGACCAGCCCTAACATAAGCCATATCAGAGCATACAATGCGTTATGTGAACTAAAAACGGGAACATTCTGTTTTTTTTTAAACACCTGATCGTGTCGTTCTGGAAATATTTTTGACGGCCATTGCAAACATTATAAGCATAAACATATTAAGTATTTCATCAAATAAATTCTTCTTAGTCGTAAACACTCTTGACAGAGTGGTCGTGGTCATTACGAAAGAAAGGTTGAGTGGCACGCTTGACAATGTTCCGCCACTCCGCTCTCACCGCCGCCTGTCTAGTGCACTGGTATAGGGGCCCCCGACTGCTGCCTTGACCTGGTCGGTCCAGCGCATTGGTGCTCTGCCGCGTGCTCGTGTGCCTTCAATTTTTCCCTGAACCACCAGGCGCTCCACGGAGTTATCACCACGCCTCAAATTATCAAATAAATAGATTGGATTTAAATGTGGTTTCCTGGCAAAATGGTTTCAATTGTCCTTACACACTAACTCAAAAAAGTCAGCCCCTCTCTCGATTTCTCATCTCTGACGTTTAAATATTTATCGTACAGAAAAAAAACACTGTTTTTAGAAGCTGCATACATCGTTAAAGCCATAATTGTTATGGTGGAACAGATAAGTAAAACTATCTTATTTTAATCTAGCATTAGAGTCGACAAAACCGGCGGGCGAAAGGAAAATAAACACAATCATATTACCATTAAGCAACCGCTTTCCTTCCGCATAATATATGATTACACAATACCACTTTGAAATTCGTATATACGACACAAGAGAAATGGGATAATCATTCCCCAAACGGCCTTAAGGATAATCAGTTTAAGGAAAGGGTGCTCAACAATAGCCATATGAAATTACATCTTCGTACCGCGTTCGTATCTTCCCTAGTTACCTTGATACTTTGTCCTTAGTTTATTATGAGGTTATAACGCTATAATGTTCCACAACAATGCTGGTATGAAACAACTAACATTGTATGGGAACTTAAGGTGACCTTTAAGCGTAATACTAAGAACGCAAGACCCAATGTCACATACACATGAAAATGTCTAATGCAAAAACATAGTTGAATAACAGCGTACCTCATAATTGTATGGTACCTCAGTATCAAGGGGTTCTTAAAATGTTCTGTTTCACGCACGCATGCTAGTTGTTTTTGATTGGCAAAAAAATATATATCCTTAGATTTAGATGCAGTTTTTTTTTGTAAATAGGGGGATTTCAGTGAAAGATTTACATGTGTAACACATGCTCAATATTGTAGAGGTATACTAATCTTTTAATTCCAGAATTTCTGCTAGCAAATAGGTATAAAAAGATGTCTCCATATTGTACGCTTTATCTTAAAAACACATTAATTTTGTGCGTGCACTATGTAGTGTTAGAGTTAGTATTCATATAGGTTAAAATAGCACGATAGCACAATCCGTGTGTCCTCAAAAACACTCGTACGACAGCCTTATAACTGTATATATTAATATTATCAAGTACCATTATACCGTATCAAGCTTGTACTATTCAAGCTTTGCTTCATTGAAACTGGGTTATCGATGTGGTAATAAATGAAGGACTATTCACATATAAATAATATAGTATACTTTAACTAATACTGACTCAAAGTTGGCAATATACGAGTAGATGACAGTTACCAGTTACAAATCATCATTCCCACGATTATTTTATACAAAACAAACAATTCGATGACAATAAAAGTTACATTACAAAAGCCTCGAAGCCTAACTATTTGTAGAAGTATACAGGTAGGTATACAAATTCCCATTTATCTGTTCTTTTTTACAACTTCAAAATCTTGTGTAAGTCACGTATTATTTCTGAAAAAAAAAATTATAAATGTGTAGTGTTTAAGATAATATTATGTAAATGTTGTTTATTTGTTAAAATTTTGTTAAAAGTAAAAATACTGTGTCCTACTTTACTATAGTATTATAATAGTTATTAAGAAATTTAGTTAGACCTCTCATCAATTTGCTATGCCCTCGCAGGGCGTCACATGTATACCTACTGGGAAACCTGTATATGTACCATCCTATCTATGTAATGTGACATGCAATAAAAAATTTGAATTTGAAACTAATATAGCGTTGTCCAAGTTGAAGTGTAATCGTAAGGTATGAAACAATATTCATCGCGATAGATGATACCTTTTCATAATACTGCAACGGAACTATAGATCTAGGAAAACTATTTTTTTAAGATATCATTACAAAAAATTTTTTAGAAAAGTTATTTTCTATAGTGCCACGCGAATTAAGAAATTGTAACATAGCTTAAACTATTTATAAAATAAATATGGAAGGTTTAATGACCACATGCATATTTTATTCAAGAAATATAAAATGGCAAAGCTGCTAATGAAATTATTTTGCATACTATAAACATTAAAGATAAACCAGGCAGTCGTAAACATAAATTCACCGAGGTGTTAGGTAAGCGGTTAAATGCACTAAGATAATTATCTACCTGCAAAGGTTACGTTCATAGAAATTACTTTTTTTGAAAGGATTACTTTTTAATTTAATAATATTATGTAGTAGGTGGTGTGTCATTGGCATAGAATGTTGTCTTCCGATATCTAGAGGGTGCAGGGCGCAAGGAGCGCTACTAACCGGAAGCTTAATGCTGAAGTGGATTTTTTTTTCTATTTATATTCGTCCAGGCGTTGTGAATTATCTGCTTACCAAAACATTAAGCAATTTATTTTAGATTTTATTCTCGTGAAACAAACCTTGGTCTTTAAAGAGAATTAAAAAAACTTAAGTTAGTTAGCGCTTACTAACACATTTTGCGATTCATTTTAATATTATAAAAAATTAACACAGATTCATAACACAAATAATCTAATGCGAAATATTGGCATAGCTTTTAATACTAATGCAACAATAAATACTAGTGCAATTACATTACTTAAGATTATTCAACGTCCAGAGTACACAAAATCGAAATCTCCTACATAAAACACCGAACTTCTTCTTATCGATTCGATATGGATTCGAAGTTCGATTCGAAGTTAAATATGGTAACGCGACCAATATTGAGCCACTTTGATCACCTTTTCATTTACCATCTAGAGGTACCTGAAACCGCATGAAGATGGATAGTTCGGGCAAGACAGGTGTTGTAAAAATCCGATATAAATAAGTTCCCATTGTCTGGAGTTTTCATTTATTAAATCACAAGTGCATCAAATTACATAGAAGTAGATAGAATCCACAAAAGAGCGCTGACATTACACCGTCTGCAAAGTTTTAAGGGAGTCCCGGGCAAACAAATGAAAATCCTACTCCGACGTCAAAATTGGAAAAATAAACTGAAAACGCAACGGGAGTCTGCATTTCTCATAGGAACCCTGTTGGAATACAAATGGGGAAAGAGTGACGCAACAATGTCTTCACGATAAGTATACGCCGAGATATTCAGATGTAAAATTATGTAGGTGCCTTCGATCATAGAAACTAGTTTGTGCCCATGGACGTACGTGTAAAGCAATACGGACGGATTGTCATTACTAAAGGAAATGTGTCCCCGAAACCACAGTTGATGTCTATGTCATTTTGACAAATAATTTTCTATTATTTAAATATTAATGTTTTAAACTAGAAAAACGTACTTTTTACTCTAGGTAGGTACCACCGCATTGCCAGATAGCGTGACGTGTAGTAGTAGTGTTTGTCACTTCTTTGTTTCGGGATGTAGTTAGTAAAAATACCGGAAATAAGAGACCTAACATCTGTCGTCTCTGGTGTCGGGCACAGTGCAGTATTGACGGAGAATGATAACTATC
>PQWD01007066.1:61609-159930 GCA_019425675.1 Leucinodes orbonalis
ACTCATATACTTTTCTTTTGTAAATACATACATATTATACATAGTAAACAATAATAATGTAATATCCCCGAAACTGTTTACAAACGCATTGGAGGATGTCTTCAAGACCCTGGACTGGTCTGAACGAGGCGTCAACGTCAATGGAGAGTATTTCTCATCTTCGTTTTGCTGACGATATCGTCATCGTGGCAGAGTCATCGGAAGAGCTTGCGGAGATGCTGAACAGCCTAAATGAATCTTCCCGACGAGTTGGGCTTGGCATGAATTTGGACAAGACGAAAGTCATGTTCAACAGTCGTGTCATGCCACAACCGATATGCGTCGATGGCGTCCGTCTCGAGGTTGTGCAGGAGTATCTACCTGGGCCAAACCATCCAACTTGGCCGGCATAACTTCGAGAAGGAGGCTAGTAGGAGGGTTCAGTTGGGCTGGGCGGCATTCGGTAAGCTACGTCATGTCTTAACGTCAACTATTCCGCAATGCTTAAAGACGAAAGTCTTTGAGCAATGCGTCCTACCCGTGCTAACATACGCAGCTGAGACATGGACACTGACTGCGGGATTGGTTCACAAGTTCAAAGTCACTCAACGCGCAATGGAGCGAGCTATGCTTGGAGTCTCTCTTAGGGATAAGATCAGAAATGATTTAATCCGCAAGAGAACTAAAGTTACCGACATAGCCCGCCGGATCAGCAAGTTGAAGTGGCAGTGGGCTGGTCACGTATGTCGTAGAACCGATGGCCGTTGGAGCAGACGAGTTCTGGAGTGGAGACCGCGTCTTGGCAAGCGTAGCGTAGGACGCCCTCCGGCCCGATGGACCGACGACTTGCGGAAGGTCGCTGGTGGGAGCTGGATGAGAAAAGCGGAGGACCGGGATATCTGGCGCAAAATGGGGGAGACCTATGTCCAGCAGTGGACTGCGATAGGTTGAAGAGAGATACATAGTAAACACCCAGACCATTACAAACAGACATGATCATGTACACAATTGTTTGTACTGCCAGGAGATCAAACCCGGAATCTCTCAACCGCAACACCAAATGGGTTGTCAAAAGATTGATTTATGGTCGAATATTCCCCAAATATGCATAAAAATAAAGAGATATACCACATTAAATCATTCGTTGGTTAACCTCTTTTACAATGAAAGTAAGGCAGGATAGTAGGTATTATCGTTACGAGCGGTGAATGCAGTAAGTGATATGTCGAACCCAAGTATCAAAATGAACTAAGTCATATTATAGTATAAAATGTAGATAATCAACAAGAGTATGTAAGGGGTTTGGGCCCCAGCATACCTATTACTTTTGGTGTTTTGGTACCCAGCCAACATAACCCGCATCTGTGACCATTCAACACTCATGATGCGATGACTGCGAGTTACAATCCGAAAAGTTCCCGATGCTGAAAATCATCGGGTTAAGCATTGATTGTTGAACTACTTTTTATTTACGGTCAAAAAGGGACGTTTCCATATATTTTGTATGAGATTAGTGATATGTGACGTCATTGTTCGCTATCATCAAATGACATTATTGTTTATTGGTTTCAGTGTACTTAAAAATACAATATTGCAAAAAGTGATCAATTAAACGCCATATAAAATAATGTGCGCTTTTATAAAAATAAGGTTTGGTATTTCTATTGCGGTTGGTGGAAACTACCGGATTGAAGTTATTAGACGTTATAGTAGCACGTAAAAATGCCGACGGCGAAGTTCATACCAGAATCATTTTTCGTTGTTAAGGGTTAAGATTGGTGTTTGTACTGTGTGTGAGTTAAAGATGACCTCATTATAACATCAATGAACCAGCTAGTAACATCAACAGAGCACAGGTCAAAAAAAACATCCAAAGAACTATCTTTAACTATATATAAAAAATAAATATCCATATAAATATCCCGACTAGCCGAGCTTAATGTCCTAACATTCCATTCGAAGATCGGCGGAACTCTGATTTCCCAAGCTATTTCGGTCACCCATCCGACGAGAATCTATTCCAACAGTTGCTTTGATAGCGTGAACGCCACTGAATGCGTTAGCCACTACGCCAACAAAACCACAAAAAAAATTATTAAGTCTTCATATATTTTTTAACAACTATCTTTGAGGTGCGCTGCGTTATGAGTCTTATGAGAAACCACCTTTTTATTTGTAACCCTTAAGCATGTGAGAATTTAATTGACATAACATTGTTTTCGAGAGCGTCGGCGGCTCAGTGCTGTGGACTGTTGCTCTCCTACCGGGAGGGCTGGAGTTAAAATCCCGCCACGTACCAATATGCTTTAGAATTTTCGAAATTGTCATCCGACGCTATTACTGTGAAGGAAAACATCGAGAGGAAACCTGCGCTAAGCCCGCGTGGACGACTAAGGCCTAAACAACCTTAAGGATAAGCTCGTGCCCCTCGGTGGGGACATTTAATGAGCTGATAATGATGATGATGATGATAAACATTGTTTTTAAACTATATTACACTTTATACAGCAGGGAAAACAATGGGAACACTATCAATGTACTTTAAAGGCTTCGATTATTATTCTTTTAGTTCCATAACGAATAACACTATCCCATCAATTTAATTAGAAAAAAAAATAAAAAAAACTCGTGAAATAAATTGCGAACAGACTCGCTATTACGCAAACTGTAAACCATTTAAAACCGTTAGAGGTAATCAACAAACACAAAAGCACAATAGAAACGCAATTTGGATAAAATAACTAGACTTCAGTTACTCAATATGTTTTTGCCAAGTAATTGAAGGAATAAAATATATTGAAATATTCTACCCAATTAAAGCTTTTGTGCATATTCAGGTTATTTATGTTATACATATTTCTATATGTATAGCTATACTTGGTGATTTTTTTAGTCTGGTTTTATTAAAATAAGATTGTACTTAACGAAATATCTCTACATTCAAAATCAGCTCGATAGTGAGTAATTTCCATCTCAAAAGCAATTCCATGGGAATCACATGCAAGCCATATTTACCCATGTGTTTACCTGAGTATTAGCAACCCATAAATTACTTAATATTAAAAAGTACATAGTATTAAATACTCGTAGAATCGTAACAAAATGATTAGTATGCATTTGGATGGTCAGGCCGACCATGAAAACTTGAACTCCGATGGGATAGCACTTTCTGGGATATCGTCAAAGTCCCAAATACTAAATGAGTTAAAGTTGCTTGAAAAGATGTTGTCGTTAATCAGTGTTTGTGGAAGTTCTAGAGAGGGTGGACTTTTTATTCCTTTTTTTTAAATCACCAGTGAATAGATTATCAATAAAAATAAATTATTTATTATTATTGCAGTGGACATATTATTTTATATTAGCTGTAATGATTTATCACACTGACACAAGTTAAGTTTACGTTCCAATTAAATTTAATTAGGTAACTTATTGACATTTGAACTTAGTCTGATATTTATCAAGTAAAATTAAAACCCAAAACTTATACTCACTAAAAAAATTATAAAATGAATATATGACATAATATGAGTAACAAATCTTTAGGTTATATGTAAGTCATATCTTTATTATATTTTCTGCTTAAGGAAATTGAAATCAAGTTTCTTCAAGTTAAAATTTGCACAAAATTTAAGTAGTACTAAACAGATAACCTCGTTAAAACTGTAAGATTAAACGTACCGACACTGCAGAATGCACATATAAAAAACCTCCTTGTCAATGTAAACCTGCATTGTCAATTGAAGACGCGATGAAGGTGGTGCGAACACAGATCACAACAAACAACTCACCTACGTAAACACTACAAACACGCGATACAAAGTCAAATCACTGTTGAACTTAAGTTTTGCGCGAACTAAAACGGTTTATCGAGAGGCAAAGGGCACCGTCTACGTCGGCAGCCCGATGGCGACTGGCGCTCCGCGGTGCAAGTCAGGTGCGGCGAGGACATGCTTAACTTTACTAAGTGGTAGACTCGGTAATGAGTCGTCTAGGTATAAACCACCCCAGTGCCAGATAACATCCAGTAAAATAGAAGTATTATGCACTTATGTATGAAGGCACTGTTCTGGGATGAGGGCACTGTAGCTAGTAATATTACCGAGTATAAGAGACCTAACATCTGTCGTCTCGGTTGACGGGCGCAGAGCAGTGTTGACGGAAAAACATTTCAACAATTTCAACATTGCTTCTGTCATGGTCTGGCGTATCACTTACCACTGGGTGAGCGCACTGACCGTCCCGTTTATTTATAACATAACAAAAAAATTTTGATTGATCCCGCATCAGATGTGATGTGGGCACAACCCTTATCAAGCCTACAATCACGTTACGTCTCCCACATTATCGAGGAATCCTTAAATGAGGTTACTTTGACATGATCCTTTATAATGTTTTGTATGACGAGTTTTGTCTCGACCGACCGCCTACCTACTTGTGTTTTTAGCCTTTGTGTGAAAAACATATGTTCAGTCCTTTCAGAACACATTGTTTTCATACAAAGGCTTTTACTTGGAATTTAAAACTAAGTTACTTAAAACTATCTGATATTTGGGACACAATGTTAACTTTCACTGATGTAGCTTTTAGGTACTTCTATGATGGTCTTTTCAATCATCGAAGACAGGCTAGTTGGGTCCTGGCTAAGAATAAGACGGCCAGTGATTACTGGAACAATCACCTAACATCTGCGTCACAAGTTAGCAACTGCTCTTTGGTCCCTTTTCACGGGTTCACCAACACCACTTGTAATCTATTTACATTTTTGCTGTCTTATATCTGAAAAAAAAAATTGTTGGCATAAGAGATGCCACTCTTCCTTCTTATGGAACATTATTTTATCAAAAAATTTGAATAGAGAACATAATGTTTGAATATAATTAAGGCAAAACAGAACTGGCAGCGTAGAATCACAAGACTTAAAAAGAAGAAAATCCGGTTACATGAAACTTCCAGCAAGAATTTCAAATTTAGAACGCTAGTTTTAAATTGGTGCAGTTATTCTCGAACGTGTCTTTGTCTAGATGGTTTATTTTGAGGATGCAACGGCAAAGCGGTGACGTAACCAACCGATGACACAACTGTGTATTTTTTATCGATACGTCGCATTATCTTCGATGGAAAATCTCGACGTGAGTGATCGTTTCAGCATCGAGTTAATCTATTCCGTATACAGTAAACACGTCTATTGATACAATATTTATCACGACTGCTAATAAACAAACGTTTGTTATTTAATGTTACCCGGTTAACGCGTAAAAGTATTTGGGCCTCAGTAAACATATGCACGTTTATCATATTCACTTTTGACAACAAACACTCGAAAACACACTCGATATAAATGCTAATGTGACAGATTCAATGCATAAAACAAGACGTAGGTAGAGTCTATCAATATGGTATTGCATTAAACCAAATGTTACCATTGATTTAGTTGCTTTTGGAATAACAACATAACACAATTGCTTTGATTAATTTATAGATTCAATTCAACTAGCCCTTAACGTCTCACCGCAGGGCACAGGCCTTCTCGGGCAGCATTAATAATAAATAAATACATATCTTTGACATTCACACAGCGCTATCTAGCTCCGTATTAAGAGCAAGCTTGTAGTAAGGGCTAAACTATTGATAAACATTTATATCTACTTTTTTGTACATACATACACATTATACATAGAAACACCCAGATCATTACAAACAGACATGATCATGCACCCAAAAATAATGCCCGGGGATCGAACCCGGAACCCTTGGTGTAGTTGCCGACGTCTCCACTATTACAACACATGGATCGTCCAATCAACTTAATAGTTGCATTAATGCATTCTATAACCACACCCACAATCAAGTCAAAACGTAGGCATTATTAAGCTTAAATACCTAAGCATTCGTAACTAAGTTTAATTAACACGTGTATTAATCTGATCACTTTCACAACAAATAAAGTCAAAGTTCAACAAAATTGAACGTTTAGTTTTTATGAGTAAAACTTTAGAACATTCAGGAATACGGTACAAAAACCCTTGTAAAATTCCAATTATAATTTCAGTAACGCCAACAAAATTCATCGACTTTTAAATTAACCTCGTTCCACTTACAATTATGTACAACCCGTGGAAAAGAGCCGTTATCAAAATTGGATCTGGGGTTTAAAATGAATAGGGTCATTGTATAATTCCTAGGCGGGGGACCCAAGGGCGCTGAGCGATGCAGAATGCAAGCCATTAGGTAACTAATGCGGTTCTGGCGATGGCAGTTTCACGACAGACATTCAACTACTACGCAAAACGTTATTGCGTAGTAGTAATCCATAGTTGTTGTTTTAGTAACTGTTTGCCCTAACAGAAATTGAAATTTGGGAAGTAAATTATTGCTTGCGATATATAGCTATCAAGGATCAATTTTACCAATTATTCCGAGATGGATTCACATCAACAAATAACATAGATTTCCATTAAAAACATTCCGAATTCCTCTGCCTGTATCTCCTTTCATTTGAAATTTATGAATTTGTAAAAGCGCTTCTGTTGCTTAGACTTGTAAAGCAACCGGCCAAAAACTCGAACCATAAGCCTTTTCACAATTTTATTGCTATGTATAAGTATATTGAATATCTTATAAACTCTTAAAGTCGGCTTAGTTGACAATGGATAAATAAGCCAAACATTCTTCCCCACGACTATTTACCACAATATCTTATTTTTTTTACAATTATAGGTTCGCGTTTGACGCCGCCTTGCCTGATCTTAAGCACAGACGATGCGCCTAGGATGGAACACGCTTATCTGATTTTCAATTCAAAATATTTTAAAATTAGTGCGGGCGTTTGCCCCGGTAATTTCCAGTCTGGGAAATATGAATTCACTCAAAGTGAACACCGATCCTTTGGGAGTCACTTGTCTGGGAATGTTTATTTAACATTCAACGATTCCGACGCTCCATTGTAACTCTATGTTAACGCAAAAGCAGCTTAGATCTAGTTTATATGATGTAAGAAAAGCATATTTAATCACGATGTTTTCAGACACCGTAAGAGCGACGGACTTTAAAATAGTATTAAAATAATATTACTTCTTCTTCCATGTTACATAAACTTTCATTATAGTTTAAGGAGATGGTATTAAGCCCCCTGTATAGATTACTATAATCCATCAATTTCACTAACCGTTAATGCAAAATGAATCCAAATTTCAATTATATCCATGAGGCGTAATCGGAGTGCAATTTCCTCTTACAAGAACCTTTTGTGTTCATCCCCAGCTTATTAAACGTCCCCGCCGAGGGGCACGAGCCTATCCGAACAGGCCTTAGTCGTCATGCACACTGAACGCACGAACTTTGAATCTCTTAGCAGGCATGCACAGGTTTTCCCACGATGTTTTCCTTCACCGTAAGAGTGTCGGATAAACGTCCATATAATTTCGAAAGTGCATTGGTACGTGGCGGGTTTTCAACCTGCACCCTCTAGATCGGAAGTCCACACCAATGAGCCACAGACGCTCAACCTTTGGTGTATCCAGATTAATTTCAACTCGACTAGCAACACGTGTATCGACTTTTGGATGGTTGTTTACTATTTAACGAAACGGATAATCCGACTTAGTTCGTAAACAAAGAGTGGCAATTGAAATTAAGTGACATTCAGAGAAGCATCACTTGGGATATTGAAATTTAAGCTATATAAAATAGGTGTAGGTACAAGTATAACCTTTTTAATATAATCATTAACAATATGAATTAAAATTGAAGTAAAACCTGTAACAAAATTGATGACTGTTGAAATGAAAATGTCTATTGCTATTACAGGCAAAAATAAAAACAAATATACTTTGACAGTCACCCAGCGCCATCTAGACTTAATTTAAGCAATGCACTTGTTCTATGGGTACTAAACAACTGGTAAACATACTTATGCTCTTTTTTGAAAATACATACACAGCGTCCATAGACATCGACAAGGTTTTTTAAATTTGTAACATACAATACTGATAAAAATAAGTTATTTAAATACTGAGAAAATCCCATCGTTGGTCAAATATCATCAAGGCCCGGAAATAACCTACATTCGCCAGCATCAGAATAACTCCGAGGCGCATTCATAAATCAGTCGCTTTCAAACATGGCCACTTTTAAACTACTTTTAACTTTTTATAACAATATATCAATAAAAACACCGGCATTTCCGGAAATACAAACTATATTTGCAGGAATATGATATGTGATTGTATGACCAAAGAATTATTTAGTCATTACTATAAGAATATATATATATATATATATATATATATATATATATATATATATATATATATTATATTATATATATATAGCTATTGTACATAGGTACTTATATGGCAATTTCATTGTAAATAGTTATATGTACAGAGGGTATAAAAGATCCAAGGTACGAGTAAATTGAACTACACCAACAAACCTCGCGGATAATTTCTATGACATTGTTATATCTATTTGAATTTCAAAACCAAACCATCGCATTACAAAGTACCAGCATATTAAAAACCAATAAAGACCTAGTGGTAAACTTTCCAACCGTTACTAGAAAGCAACTTAGTTTCTGTCACGACCTAAGCTTCATGTAACCCATAGATCATGTTCTTCTTTGTCGTTACACTCTTGGCAGAGTGGTCGTAGTCGTCATAGCAGGCATGGTGTCGAGCCTAACTATTCGTCGCCATTCTTCTCGTACCGAAGCTTTCCTCGTACATTCGTGAAGTGGACCATTTAGGGCAGACTTCACCTGGTCCGTTCAACGCATTGGTGCTCTACCGCGCGCCCTCAGTCCATCGACTTTGCCCTGGATCACAATTCAATTAGTTCATCTTACCACAGCATCAGTGTAGGTATCAAACAATTGCATCTCAGACTATCCAATCGTCTTGCACGCCACAAATCTCTTAACCACACTCCAATTTAAACCATTCCCCAGTTTCACTGCGGATTTAATGACGTGGTTGAATCAGATTATTTAGTTGTTGCGGAAGTAACGACTGTGATCCAAATTCCAGAACACGTACTGAACACGAATAAATGTTAATATATTCGTGAATAAATGTTAATATATTTGCAAGTATTTTTATCTACACCCTTTAACACCGATTTCAACAAAGACGTAAGTAAGTAAACAACGGATAAACATACTTTTCTATGCAAAAATGTCCATGAATATATCTATTTATACTTTAATTAAAATCACATCTTTACACCGAACTGATCGTAATGTCACTTAAGTAATGCACTTTAGTGCCCCTCCTTTCAATTCGTGATTTGTCTGGCAATGCTCTCATCAAACTCATAATTATACGATTAACGAACTTAACGAACAAAACCTCCGATTTCCATATATTTCTGATTGGACATTTTGTTTATTGTACCATCTGCGACTAGACCAATCGATCCGTTAAATCGCAGAATGTCTAATTCGCAAAATGTCAAACTGTTATCAGTATAGGTTAAAAGTCCTTAGAATATTCGTTATCTAAGTAAGGGCGTGCATTTACGACGACTCATTTGGTGTAGCGTTCGAGACGTCGGCTGCTGCACCAAGGGTTCCGGGTTCGATTCCCGGGTAGTACAAACATTTGTGTGCATAAACTTTATGATTCACGCTGAACTTGGGTTAGATAGCGCTGTGTGAATGTGTATATATGGCGATCAATGCACCTCCTTCATTCTTACCTATTTTATTACAGTTATGGTTCTGGGATAAGCACATGAATCGATCGTCTTTCACATCTAAAGTTATCAATTGCATTTTCGATTCTTTTTCGGGATCTGAAGTACAATACAAATACAACTAAGTGGGTCATTCATAACTTATATATATTTCTTCCTTTTTCCATATACCACTACTAAATCATTTTAAGGGAGGCCTGGGTTTAGGACCATTACGCCAAATTTATAATAAATACCTACTTTTTCCAAACAAGTTATTTTACAGCCAATTTAACCAGAGCCTCCAATAAAAATAAATACGAAAGAGTTCTTTTAAAAACTTTCCCTGAAGGTTGCCACAAATGAAAAACTTTAACAGCTGTTTTAAGACATGTTGTTAAAACTCCAACGATGATGAGGTTACACACTAAGTTTTATGTTCTTCTGTAATTATAAACAATGGATGTTACCAAAATATAAAAATAATATTATCAGCCAACCTTCATTTATGCTTTTTAGTATATAATATTGCAATTTAAAATTCATAGTATTTAAAGAAAAAAATGTTATTGAAATGGACTTAAAATGAAGATAGAAATAAGCTACCAAGAGTTAAAATTATCACGTAATTTCAAGGGGTTCCCAGACTAAGCAAAGCCTGTATCTTGGGAAACCAATTTCCAATGGATTAAAGAGTTTTATTGAATAAATTAGGTAAATTGATCATAATATGAGTAGATGAGTAGTGTGTGAGTTTGTGAGTATGTATGTATGTTCATCTGTATGAGTGATTTTCAGTTGGGGATGAGAATTTCAGTTTGGCATAGTCAAGACCACAAAGAAGCGGTATTAACTTTAATCTCGCTTCCCTCACGAAAATCCCCTTGTATTGGTACGCTATTTTATTAATTTTAGTTAAATGTTTACAACTTAAGTTCAAACTTAATATAGGTAAATATTCAAATGAGCTGCACTGAAATTGATTTGATCAGTGAATAGTTGCCCACTACTGCCGATACTGAGCATAGATGTACTCCTGCATTCCACCCCACAAGAATGCCAATCTCGATCGTGAATCAGAAACAATTATTCCCACAATAAAACTGAAATATATTTCATTTTAGTATGGGACGTTTCCAACATATGATCAATATTTTAAAATATTTGTTCTTTAAACAAAAGAATTTGATTTTCCATACAATCGTACCATTTCAAAATATCGCTTCAAACAATATTCATATGACTTTGTTTAAATTTAATGAACCGGATAATAATGGCGAAAAAACTCATTGATAGAGTATTTTTTGTATGAATTGTTTTTTGCAATCTAGCAAATTATAAATCTACATACGAGTACATACATACGCTTGAAAAACATAACATGCGGATGTCGGTTAATAAAGCACCTTTCTAGCATATGTCAATAGGTTAAACGCAAAAGTTTAGAGTTAGCGACCATACAATGCATTTCTAAACAATTCCCCAAAACGATATTCGCAACAGTACCGGTGGTCTAAAACATTAATCTTTATGTCCGTTGTGCAAAGAGTTTGAAAAAAAAAAACTAGGATACACTAAATTCGAGTTCAGCTTTAGGTAACCGACTAAGTCAACGTAGAATACCAATGTTATGTTTGGGTATATTTGTTGAGTGTGATCAACTTTATGGTTAGGTATATGTCCCCACGGAGGGGATGTCGGCCAATCCGCACTGGGCCCGCGTGGACGACTAAGGCCAATACACCCTTTATGGGTAGGCTCGTGCCCCTCGGCGGGGACATTTAATGAGCTGATGACGATGATGAAATGAAAAGTGACAATTACAAAACCGAAGATTCAAGAATAATGAGTATTAGTGAATACCTACGTTACGAGTATCCCACCCCTCATCTTAATGGTATCCATTATGTACAACTTGCGAGCGTCACTCAACTAATTTATATTCAACTAGTAAATAGCAAGTTTGATAGCCTTGAAACCGTGTATGTCAACAGTCACACGACGCGTAAATCATATTATATATGAATTTCGCACGTTAGCATATTATGATGCGAAACACCTACATATAGCATGCATTATAGCGGTTCTAGGGGTTCATCGACCGGACCCGAAGGCCGCGGATGTGTGACGTCATCGACGACCTATACGGAAAGACGACGGTTGTGAACACATACCAAGTATGTAGGTATAAGTAGCAAAACTTAGACCTATGCACAGTGGTGTGCACTCCGTATATGCATCAGTGCACACCTCGTGCGTACAGAGAATCCGGAAAATTGACAAAACATTAAATGATTCCCACTTATTCGCCCATTTTCCTCTACAGATTTGAAATCATAGCAATCTGCTGTCATCAACAGCACTCAATTTGACAAAAGGAAATCATTTATTGTTTTTGCGATTAGTATCACTCACTACATATATAGTAAATTGAAATTTATCTGGTTCTGTACTAAACTGGTATTAATCAATGTATAAAAAACCCGAAAAAATGAACTTTTCCAATGTAGTAGCCAGCTAAACTTTTTCAATGAGTAACCATACAATTTGAAGCTAAAACTTCGGGAATTTTAAATGGCAGAAAAATATTAATGCTTACTCCATTTAATTTTGTAAGTTTATTAATATTATGCATTGATTATCATTTGCTAACGATCTACGAGTACAAAGCCACCCGATTTAATATATATTTTTTTAAATGATATAAGTGTACAGGACGGTCAGGTCGCTCACCTGATGGTAAGTGATACGCCTGACCATAACAGAGCGGCATTGAAGGAGACCAACAACTGATAGACAGTTATTGTCCTCCATCAATCGCACTGCGCCCGACACCCGAGACGACAGATGTGAGGTCTCTTATACCCAGCAATGTCACTAGCTACAGTGCCCTCATCCCGAAACACAAAAGTGCATAACACTCCTGTTTCACGGGACAATATCTGGCACTGCGGTGGTACCTACCTAGTCGACTCAGTATCGCGTTTACCACCTAGTGAAATACATGAAACTTGAGATTTATTATTGCAAAGTTACGTAAGCAAGCTAATATTTTATGCTAAACAAGCGTCAAACAGGTCAAGGAAGCTTCCCGTATCCTTAATATCAATTGAATAGTGAATCATTAATAAATATAATAACGAGGTTTCAATATAGTTAGTAAAGGTTTGTACTTCACTGAGTGGCTCTCAAGAAGTTTTTTCTTCGTTGCCATCAAAATTATATTTAAAATTTCAAAATAATGTTGATATTATATGAGGAAGGTGGGTACTTGTTATTTTTTGCGGCTGCAATGTTGGGGCCGAGGGCCTAAATGAAACTTGTACCCATCATATAGTACAAGATTCCACTGACATTCACACAGCGCCATCTAGCCCCAAACTAAACACCAGCCTGTATTATATGGATACTAAACAACGGATAAAGGTTTCTTCTATTCTGCGCTATATATCCCGGTTGCCGACCCATTTGGTGTAATGGTTGTGACGTCGACTGCAACACCGAGGGTTCCGGGTTCCACCTCAGGCAGTACCAACATTTGTATGCATGAACATGTCTGTTTGTAATGGTCTGGGTGTTTTCTATGTATAATATGTATTTATATCCAAACAAATGTATAAGTATGTTTATCCGTTGTTTAGTACCCATAATACAGGCTTCACGCTTAACTTGGGGCTAGATAGCGCTGTGTGAATGTCAGTGGATATTTATATTATTATTAAACCTACCGAACAATTACCAATTCAAACCTAGACGACTCCGGGTGATATACAACACCGGCATGCGCAGCCTGAATAACGTATGAAATTGCTTCATGGAAACGTGGTCGGGCCGACAGTACACCCATGTATACGTTCATGTATAGCCGCCTAGCTCCTTGTTAAAAGATCGAATTGGTTAGACTGGAAACCCGTGTAGTGGAAATTGATGTCCTATGGTGAGGCGAATGCGTTACTCTCTACGTGTTCGACATCCATCAAACACGTTGTACTTCTATTTCATGTACACGCACGTAGAAAAGGTTTATTGGATAATGTATGAAAAAATTGCAGCAGCATAATGGACTTATGCTTTTGCGAGCGATTAGTTCGTATGGGAAGGGATTTGAAAACATCCAAAGGTCTTGACAAAAGATTATTCCATAAATTAATCTTCAATAAAAGTAAAATCAATATTAAAAATATCTTGTAAAAGTACACGAAAATCAAGTGATGTTCATATTATTGCTCTACTATTTATATTACTATCGCTGCAGTAGTTGTGTTTTGAGAAATCTTACTGAATTAAAAGTATTTCAGGTTCCAAACATTTTATGGACTGATGACCTGGTTGAGGTGACAGGTAGCAGATGGATGTCAACTTTCTAGGGATAGGAGAGGCCTTCGATTAGCAGTCGACATTTTAAGCTGATGTTTATTGATGAAGATTATGAAACACTTTATTTGAAATATATTTAAATGAAGAGGTTCATTGAACCCGTTTTAAAATAACAATCAGCATCGGGTCGTTTAAAATTTTACGCCATTGGTCAATTAGTTACTGATTGCCTATTTCTGTCGCAGCGTGAGTCGTCTACGCCGGACGCTTTTCCTCTCGACTGTACGTCCATACAAAATGCAGTGTGTATTTTTAGAGACCCATTTGGCTACTTAATACCGGTAGTTGGTCGTACAATGCATTATTGACTTGGCCCGTTAAAACATCTGGACGGAGATTTTAATCGACTTTCAATGTACACTTAATAACGAAAGTTATTTGATTTCGTGATGATTTTTAAATTAACAACGCGTGCTACGAGTATCTGTTTTAGAAGTAAATATTTGATCTAGAATCATCAATTTAAAACTAATACCTATTATCAATATGTAATTTTATTTATTTATTTATTGTTTTAGCACATACAAAATAGTCAGAACAATATATAGTGAGAAAAAAAAGTACAAAGGTACTGCTTATTCCGAATGGAATTTCTTCCAGCAGTCCAAACTACTGCCATCAAACTTTACTATAAATACATATTTCTAAGTTTGTTACCTGAAACCTCACATTCATATATAAATATATACATACACTAACATAGATATATAAACATAAACACATTCATACCATACCGAAATTTTAATAAACATAAATTAAAATTTCGGTAATTATTAAGTATGTTTATGTATTTTTTATATACATAAACATACATAATTAAAAGTAATTTCAGCTAGGAAGATAGGAACCCTTGACCCGTTTTTGAATATTGAAATACTAGGCTGTCTCGAATACTAGATGGAAGAGAGTTCCACAACCTAACTGCATGCACAGAGAAGGAATAAGAAAAGAAGTCCGACTTATGCTGTGGGAAAGCTAGCATTGATTTTAAGTGGAACCTACAGGCATCGTCAGGAATACGAGCAAAAGTAAAACGACACTTTAGTACGAGGATAAGAAGGATTATAGATCACGTTGTATAGAAAGCAAAGAATACGTGAATTTCTACGAAGTCGAATAGGAAGCCACCCAAGCTCAGACCGAAACTGCGATACGTGATCATACTTGAGCCCAAAAATAAAACGAATAAAAAGATTTTGCAGACATTGCAACATATTTAATTGCTCCTCTGTGGCATCACATCAAGATAGCAAACGTCAGCATAATCAAGTAAAGGCAGTAGGATAGACTGGGCAAGAGCGATTTTTGTTGACTTGGCCAAAAATTTTTGGAGAATTTTCAAAGAATGTATAGAGAAATAAATTTTCCGACTGACATCCCTAAATGACAACCCCAATCAAGGTTAGAATCAAAGATGACTCCAAGATTTTTAGCGGAATCAGACAACGGAATGGGGACACCATCAAAACAAATAGGAAAAACAGACGACAAATCCAAAGCATTACGCATACGCTTACGACCTATGAACATGGCCTGAGACTTATTTGGATTTACTAGCAACCCAAAGGAACTAGCCCAGCTACTAATCTTAATGAGATCATCATTGATCGCTTTAATTGCAGAACCAACATCAGCCACAGAAAAATGACGATACAGCTGCAGATCGTCTGCATAGAGATGATAACGAGAGCTGATAACACTTGTTACAGAATTAATGAAAAGGGAGAAAAGCAAAGGAGAAAGGACACCACCCTGAGGGACACCTGCCTTGAGCTCACACCAATCAGAGAAACTAGCATCAAGGCGATATCGATGAAATAAACGTTGTATTTTTGTTTGTTATTATTATTATTCAACTACACAAATGGTAACCGATTCCAACAAGCCCGTATTAAAATTTTCCAACGTTGAGGAAACTCCGTCCAATTGTTGATAAAAATATCTCTAATAAAGAAATATCCTGGATATAATAATAATAAAATATGATATGCATGTACACTTGCAAAACAACATCGCAACATTGGTGAATGATGAGCATAACGCATTTGGAAAAAATATATATACCTAGGTATACCACTTTCATTACTGCTACAAGTAATATAAATTACTATATAATAGGCTGTGCAGACCGATAATGTCTTGATCGCAATTGGAAGTTCATTTTGAGGAAGCTGCGAGTTAAGTACTATCATCAAATCGCCTCCATAATAGATGGATATTGCAATATCGAATTGTAATTGTATTGTCAAGGTATTTCCATTACTATTTACGGTTCAACCAGGTTATTTATCCTAGTTACTAACCAACTAGCCCGACGTTATAAACGATTCCCGGCAAAACAGGAAAACATGCAAATCAGAACCCGTTCCATTCGTTTTATTGCTTTGAAAATCGATGAGCTATTTACCAAATAGGTTTTATTTATGATCTTATTCAATTCAATGTACAACCTTCTTTGTCTAAAAGGTAAAATTCAAGCTTTAATCCTAGGCGTTATATTATAGTTACAAAAACAACCTAGGGGGCGTCAATAAATTACGTGAGATATTCCAATGGAATCTCACCCAATCTCTGCAAATATCACGCATTATTTTTCTGATTGAAACAAAAAAAATAAAAAAACACACCTTATTGCTACGAAATAAAACAAAACCCTTAAAGCTTGAACCTTGAAGTGGTACCAAAATCCTAAATACTTCAATATTATTATGCGTGTGCCGAATCTTTTGGATTTATGAGTGTTATGAACATGTTCATTCATTGCATGTTTGCCTACCAAATGAATAAAAAATTTAATTCAAAAAATCTTATCTTTCTTATTTACAAATGAATCAAACGAAAACTTTCCATCAGTAAATTTCACTTTTGTTGTCAAAAGTAAATGACATTTATTCTCAGCGGGAGATATAAATTCTGAGTTATTAATAAACGCATAATTCACGTTGCACACTGCAAACGCAGTGTTAAATATAACCTGATATTTGTGAGGGGGTCCATGATTTTGAAGCGTGGCTATTAAAAAAAATAATTATGACTTTGTTACTTTAAAAGTGCTCGACTCAACAATCTCGAACTTTTGAAAATTACATCTGCCATCCAGTCCACTGTTGGACCCAATGGAGGAGTTCCACCATGAACTGACAATCTGATCTAGTGCGAGTAGACAGGTTGTCAGAGGCTCGTTTGTTAAAAGTTGAAGTTTTGGCCTATTATAAATAAAAAATCATTATTTTGACAGACATTAACATAACGCAAACTTGTTTTTTTTTTTGTAAATACATATAACATACAAAGGAATACCAACTAAAACTTATATATACGAAAAGTCGTTAATAAAACGATTTAAATTCTATGTAACATCACTAAATCACCAGTAACGCTGTCTTTCCATTTCGTTACAAAAATCTGTCAGTCACTTTACCCCTTTACAAATAAGTCGGCCATTATTAGTTCACCAACTTCAAGAGAAACATGTTGCCCATTCGCATAGAAGCAACTAGAACCAGCCTATTTCAACCCATTAGTTTGGCGCTAAACTTCCAAGCTTATTCAAAATACATACTGAACCCGATCGCGCACTCTAAAAGCCATTACAATCAATCTGAAAACGTTAAAAAACCACAGAGAGACGACAAAACGATATCAATTGCGCGAAACGTCACTTAGCGTCGATGTGAATGCTTTAGAATCATTATGCGTTTTGTGGGTGAACAGGGAATTTTCTAAATATTTTTTTTTGGAATCGATCGTGTAAAAGGTCTTCTGCATGAAAACCTCAATTGGCATTGAGCTTAACAGTTAGCATAAAGGATTAGGTTGCCTTATCCTCCAGCAATATATACCATAAGACTATATGGACCCTACTCTTGAACTTATCCGTCCCATCGGCCATCAATTTCTTGTAAGGATTTTTTACCAATGTACAAAACAGGTCACCATACCTATTTAATTTCGACCTTTTAGCCAAATCGCACCTAACAGAGTCCTTTTCATATATATTATATATATATATGCATTTGTCCCATAGAAAATTGAACGCACCCTCACGCTCGCATTTCACTGACCACAGCAGCGAGCGATCGAGGGAAAACAAAAATAAAACATAGTTTCCAAAACGTCATTAATTAAACAGTAACGTTGCCCGTTCCAATGCCGGCACTGGAAACAATAACTCAACTTTTACATTACAAACTTCCAACTACGTTGAAATGAAAATGCATAATGCACTTGCCGGGGATGACCTATATACAGTGCGCTGCACCACCAGAACGAACGTCGACATCTCGAAAACTTTGAATTATATAAATAGGCCACCGGTTCCGGTTGGATTACCATATTGTTTTATTGACAGTAAAAATGGTTTAACGTACATAATTCTGTTCTGGCTTGGAGACGTCGAAAAAATACGGCTGTAAAGAGAGCTTATCAGGCTACCGGACGGGGAACGTCCTGTGGTTCGTCCCAGGTATTGATTGGCCCATCACCCACCACGCGGGCCCAATGCGGATTTGCAGTTGTTACCGACTGCTACCCTAATATTGTAGCAAGTATCGAAAGTTTAACGTATCCTCCGAAGCAAGCTGCAATGTCCTATTCCTAACCAAACTGGGACCAAATTCACAAAGTGAAAAATGCGGTCTTCTCGTGACCCCCAGATTGATCGAAAATAACGCTCAACCGAATCTACCTCAGAGGCAATAAGAACACTTATGGGAATTGAAAAATAAGTGAGTTTGAGGTTAAAAAACATTTGTTTTGCAAACCGATCTCGTGATGCCATCGAGTTTATTGGTACGATCGTATATCAGGTTCCATCGCACACTGTGGAACTTGTCGTGAACTTGGTCAAATATTCATAAGTCAGACATTTCATATGTTGCGGTTGAGTCGCGCGACGTCTATACATTAGGGACTCGCTCTACGTCTCTTCGTATCGATTCCGGCGGTGTTCTCACTTCAATACAGTCACTTTAGTCCGCTGAGTAAAATTTTGTATCAATAAAAAAATGTTTAGAATATATACTGCGATCAATCAGTCACGAGCTGTAAAAGTTCTCCCATCATCATCATCATCATCAGCTCATTAAACGTCCCCACCGAGGGGCACGAGCCTACCCGTATAGGGTGATTAGGCCTTAGTCGTCCACGCGGGCCCAGTGCGGATTGGACGACTTCACACACAACCTTTGAATCTCTTCGCAGGCGTGCGCGGGTTTCCTCACGATGTTTTCATTCACCGTAAGAGCGTCGGACAACGTACATATATTTTCGAAAATTCGAAAACACATTGGTACGTGCCGGGATTTGAAGAAAGTTCTCCCGCTCGTATGTAATCGGGGGTAAAACAAAAATCTATTGTTCATCAGGATTGTTTGCCCGTCAATCAATCGGAGTCTTACACCGTCCGTGCTCACCGTTATATTTAATAATCAGATCATCTTTTCTATTTTCACGTCAGTCACCCGGTCGACCTAAATGTCAGCCAAACGACCTCAATAAAACAATATCTAGATGAAACATAAATAATCAACAAACACATGTGTGTTAACTTTGTCGCCATTTCATCATGAACAGCGAATCCACAAAGCGATATTTGGAACTAAACAAACCGCAACTTTTCTCGGAAAGTTGCTGACTAAGGCCCGTATTCTAGAACGAGACTTAAGCGTTGAACTTCACTTTAGTAAAGTAAGAAAAGGATAACGCTCTATACGATATATAGAAACATCCCTTTCTTACTAAATTAAAGTTCAACGTTGAGCCTCGTTCTAGAGACGGGCTTAAGACTATTTGTGACTATATTCAGTATCATTCTGTGAAAGTGGCATGGTAAGTATCTATGGTGCCCACATCCTAGGCAACTGCTTTCTTGGCCTAGTGGGCACAGCAATTTCTATGTTTTCTGCTGTAGCCGAAACGGATTGACGGATTTATGAGGTGTCATTAGATTTGTCTTTAGCGCACGAGTGTCACTGTGTACATTAAAAAGTATAAAAAATTAATACCTTTTGAATTGAAACTTGACTATATAAATGTAGAAACCTAAATAGTAAGCAAGTATATATAGTGAATTAATATTTTTTTTTTCATTTGTTTGGCTCCCACCTGCAATACCATGAAAAGAAGTATATAATGTTTGCACTGTATAAGCAAGTGATTACACAATATACACTGACAAAATACGAAAGTGGGCTACGAACCCATATCTCACATCAATAGTTAAGTAAACATTGCCAAATAATATACTATTCCGTACCAATTCGCTGCTGTTAATTCGTAAACAGACGGGCAAGTCGATAATGCCCGCAGCGCGAGACGCTTGTAACAAACACGCTAACCAGTTAATTATTACATTTAAGTTATTTGGAAACGGTAAGTGATATTATATTATGTGTATCTCATTGATGAACCCTTAAACTAACTTTTAGCTTATATTATAAGTGGCCCGGTATTGAACAAAAGAGAAAGCGCATTCTTACGCTTATTTTTGGTATGCCAGTAAAAAAAATGTTATTGAAATAACACTAAAATTAATTAAAATGGGATAAAAAAGTGCTAAATTTGCTTATGATCTTTCAGTTAAAGGTTTAATAAAACAATGCTATTGTGATCATTATTATGTTCCACCACAGATCATGCGTTCTGACTACGACATGGTACTCAATATAAATATTAATCTAACTATAAAATATCGCAGAACAACTGAGAAAATCATTCATTTCTTTTGTGCAGTATGATATTCCGCAAACACTTAATCCTCATATCCATACAACATACTGACAGCATAAATGGTTTTTCAATACGTTCATCTTTATAAAACTCTATCTTGTAAAGTCTCAAGGGATATTAGGAAATATAAAACGTTACGCTTCTGTAACGGCAACATTCGACCTATTCATTACTTTGCCGTTGCGTGTCCTTAATGACAGTAAACTCTGCGTAACCCAATATAATTATGAACATAAAGCTTCAATGACCTATCGTATTTGACATTTTGATCAGTATATTTATGGGCGATAAGAGTTGGAATAATTTACGTGTCAAAGCATGGTGGTTCATTGAAGTGGCATGTTGCCTTCGATCTGGATCTTACAGGTTCGAATCTCGACACATACCAAAATCTTGCATACAAGAATCGTTGTCATTCAGATAGTGGAGATTGGAAAACATGCACTGAAATACGAGTAGTGTGGAATTACATTATGTTTCAAGTGCGCACATTTGTGTAATAAATTCAACTGGGAACTTAAATATTATTTTATTACACACCTTTTCTCATGCGGCGTTTAAAACACAACTGTCTCGCAGTATTTCCTTGTATCAAAAATTAACAAATATTCGTGTCAGTTTAGTAAGGTATGGAATGTTCAGTGCTCATATCTGGTTTAGAATTACCTGTGTCCAGCAGTGGACAATAGTTTGAAGCAAGTGATTAAAAAGATTTTTTCTGTGATTCCTGTCAACCGAGAGCTTAAAAAATAGGTTTCGGTTTAGGATAATGTATTTATAGAAGCTGCAAAGATTTTAAGTTAATACGAGTATTTTCTTTTACAGCTTTCTAATTTTATTAAAAGCAGCAGCTTACAAGTAATAAACAATCTCTTCTAGTAACCTTACAGTACAAAATACCAAAAATTAGTCACAGATCAACCTATATAAATTAATAATAAAATCTTTATTTCTCAAGTAAAAGTATATTTTTTCTATGAGGCCCCGTCCCCTGAACTAGTTTAACTGTATTTCAGAGTCCAGTGTCTTCCAGAAAAAAATCTTGCTTTCATCAGCGCATAATGGCAAAGTGCCTTTTAATAAATTAAATATATGCAATTACTTGATACTTGCAATGCCAAAGACAAAAGCTACCTAAAAAGGTATATTTATTATAAATTGACTCTAAGTAAACAAAAAACACTCACTAAAATTAAAAACTCACCATAATTCACAAACGCTCCAAGTTGATAATAACAACGGCAAATCAACAGGAGAAAAACAATCCAAGATATCACAATCGGTCCGTCTTGCACCACCAAAGATTCCATTTTTCACTCGACACTATTTCACGAAATCTTTTGTAACCCCTTTATTTCCAAAAGAATCTCGAATTATCACAAACTTTTACTTAGGAACTCCTTTGTCATAAATCGCAAATTAAAAAGTAACAAATGCATGTGAGGTAGACGCACGGGTCGATGTCATTTGGACTGACACTAAAGAAATGCGCGCCGGGACGCTTGGCTTGCGCGGGAGTCACGATCCAAATAACCAACAAATTGCCCGATTTCATTTCCTGTTTTTACGAAAACCCGCGCAATATTTATACCGACTTATCTCTTCTCTTTACATTTTAAACGGCATTTTTTCAACCTTAAAATTTGCAACTACTTTCAAAGTTGAAAATTACGTTCGTTTTCACTGACATGAACATAGAAGAGTAATGAATCGCAAATCCATTCGGATAGATATCGATAAAGAAGGTAGATATGCGCGTTTGACGAACCGTAAACTTGTACTGATGTACGTAAGCGCAGCGCGCCACTGAACATGTGGTACGTACAATACACCCGCTAAATGATAACCCAAAAATAAGACAGCGAGGAGACATGTAAACAAAATATATTATAGACGACGCTTGTTCAGTGTTCAAAGACCCTGGGTTGAACGTTGATGTTCGACGTCTTTTACCACCCCAGCAAGCCATTGGCCATCAATAATTTTAAAATTCATCATACGTATCAAATAACTACAATTTTGAATGTAACATATGTTCATTGTTCAAAGGAGCTTATTTGAGCGCGACAGTTTCAGTTTGCTATAAAATGTTTGGTTTCCTTCGAACGCACCAAAACTTGTACCGGTAAAGGCTAGAGCTCGTTCACTATTTAAGTCCACAGCTCTCATTTAGAGGCGAATGCATTCGCCTAAATATAATAAGTACAGAATTATCTTTAAAGATACTCTTGAAAAAGTCCCCCACGACCACAATCATCAATCGGGATTCGAACCGGTATTCTTTTACAACTTGGGTGACTGCTTAAACCAAGTGAGCTACCGAGGTATTTGAATAATGAATGTCAATATAAATATTTGCCGAAGCCCCTGCTTTATTTATCACTTATTAAACTCAAACAATGTGAATTAATAATAAGACGCCTATAATTGACAAAATATAAAACCTTTCTAAGCAGAGTTGTCTCCCTGGCACATCCAACTATATGCCTAATAGAGAGAAAGAAAGAGCCGTCTATTAGGCAATGAAAAAAAAATAGATTATTAGGAAAAGAGTTTATATATTGTGTTTATTAAGAAATAAATGTCTTTTATATTCGCTGTATACGCATAAGTATTTAGATAAGCTATTTAACAGGTTTGCATACTATCATGTAGGTAGCTGTACAGGTTCTACAGTACTACTAGGTAATGTTTTGTATCAATCATTACTAATATTATTATTACATTTTTATTGAGATTTCGTCAAAGTTAAACTGATCTCAATGGTTACATTCACGCAAGTTTGCTGGGTCCCTACGTTCTATTAATATTTTAACATCTTAATATAGCCGTTATCATATACTATTGCTTTGTTTGTAACCAAGTTCGTAACTACGTAGCTCCACTGAGCAAGTAATCACTGCGCAGCTCATCGTAAGAACTATTTAAAAATATACACTAGGGAATTACAAACAACTTAAGTAAACTTTAATACACAACATACTTCTACAACTTTGCACCCGAAGGAGAATATAGAAAGGGTTCGAATAAAAGGTAAAAGGCAAAATCTTGAAAGAATAGTTCAAAAATAGCTTTAAAAATAAAATATTTTTTTACAAAATTAAGCTCATAATTAATTCCATCAATTTTTTTCCAGACAGTCGCGTAAAAGATAGATACCGAATAAAACGGAACGTAATTAAAACAAATCTAAATCGGTCAAAATAACTAGTGACAGAACATTAGGAAAATAAGTTAAGATTCGAAATATTTCCAAATAGAAGATAAAATCTTCATTATAATCGACTGATCTAAGTTCTAGTTTTTTTACAGACGTACCTTTACATTTGGTTTGACCTTTGTATTGAAATTCGCAAAAAGTATGAATCACATAGTAGTCAAACATTCCAGTTTCGACCGTGTTCACATAAAAGGGCAAATGATGTAGTCGACCTTGCCGGCATTCATACCAAAATATAACTTTTAACAATGTACTCAATTTCGTTCGTAATTTACATAAGCTATTCATAAAGGAAATATAGTTCTTCAAATCACAATCGTCTTAAACTTTTAATTGTGTTGTACTGTTTAATTTAAGATAAATAAAATCCTACATAAACTTGAAAAGGAATGGCGAGACTAAATACATAATTGTTGTCATTCCATACCAAAAATTAAACTCATAATATTGATTATTAGCGACATTAAGTTCACTCCTGAACAACTTCCACTCCATCTGTCGTTGGAACCCAGGTTGGAAGTTATCTGCATCCAGCGGATACCCGCAACTTTCCTTAACCCATTGAACGCCAGAAACATAAAAATATTGTTGGGGATTATCTTGTTGGCGCCTTGAGGCGTCATTGGCGGTCAAAGGATTAAAATAAATATTTAAAATAAAAACCGCGATTACTCGCTCATTGTGAATCATTGATATATCTCAATTTATTTATATTTAAAAAAAATGGTGTGAGTTGTATGCAAAGTCATCTAAGTAGATGTCCACGTTGGCATATCGTCCCGTATAATAAGATTGTTATTCATTTCATTCGTAAAGAAGGCACTGTAGCTAGTGAAACTTCTATATATAACTTAAGTCCTTTAAATGAGGTTTTGATAAATCTATAAAGGTTTTAATCGGTGAACTCAAATATCTTTCCTCGGTCGGATTTTTTTCGGAAAACCCCGCATCCTCTCCGTTATTTGAAATAATCGTAGTAACCATATAACTATCTTGTAAGTGACAAACAAGATAATATGTTTATTTATGTTAACAATCAACATACCAAATGTAAGAGCAAAAGTGAATAGGTTATTTCTGGACAGGCATGATCCATTGTCACTAACTATCAGGTGAGATGGCGGTACCATCAGGTGACGAAATGTCAGAAGATAAAAAAATAATAAAAAAGAGTCATCTTACGCGCTTCCTTCTCCCAGTGGAGCTGTGAAGGTCATCTGCGGTCAACAGCTAAAATAACTTCGAAAAAAAATCAAATATACGAGTTACTTTTAATTAGTGCAAACATTATGTAAGTAGTACCTTCTAATGTAATGTATTATGACTAAAGGTGTAACCAAATGGTGTTTTAACGTTAACAATAAAAGTACGACACGACTCGTTTTATGTCTAAATGCATATTATATGCATTGGATGTTTTGCAACGAGATGGAACGAGACGTGTTACGATGTATTTTATGGCTGTAATGTATAATATAGCTGCCGTTGCAATGTATGACGATATATCGCAAGACACGATTACGAGTTCTGCCAAAGATATATAGAAAGGTGTATTAAAGAATTTTACGACCATAGATTTAGAAGTAGAATATTTTTCTTTTTTATAAAATACGCAAACGCGTATACGGTTCACCTCATGGAAAGTGTTACCGCCGCCCATGGATATTTGCTTATTTGCAACAGCTGAGGTCAGAGATGCGTTGCCGTTTAATACATATACCTAGTGACAAACAATTTTATCACCGTCATGAAGCCATTGTAAAGCTCAGGTAATTTGTAATACATATAAAATTGCAAACATAATGTTTTGCCCCATTTCGTTGAATTCTTGAAATTCACATAGGAATGAAGTGCGCAATATGTTGATTGATCATGATGATAATATTTATTTCCCTTAACACGCCGAATGTTGTTTTAATTATATTATCATCTCACAATTACTCGTACATTAGATTTTAGGTCCATTTACCTAGTAGTATGGACCTAAAATTGTAAAAACCCACCATATGAAAACTTGGTCCTAACTCATGTAACAGTGTGTAGTCCCTCGGGTAGCGGGGAGAGGTCGCGTAACGAATCGCCGCACGTACTTCCAAGGACGTAACCGTGACCTGTGTAAGGGTCCTTGAATGCAGAAATCTAATGAAAATGAAGATATACGTTTGCTATCTTTACGTGAATCTTCCGAAGGGGTATTAAGAACAACATCATCGCCAATATAAACGTCCCTCTGCAGGGCACAGGCCTTCACGCATAGCTTTTTTTTTAATGTTATAAGTGTACAGGACGGTCTGGTCGTTCACCTGATGATAAGTGATACGCCAGACCATGACAGAGCGGCATTAAAGGAAACCAACAACTGATAGTTATTATTTTCCACCAATGCCGCACTGCGCCCAACATCCGAGACAACAGATGTTAGGTCTCTTATACCCGGTAATTTCACTAGCTACAGTGCCCTCATCCCGAAACACAAAAGTGCATAACACTCCTTTTTCACGTTCACGGGATGATATTTTGCACTGCGGTGTACCTACCTAGACGACTCAGTATCGAGTCTACCACCTACTAAATAGCATAGCATAGCATAGCTCGGGTGAAACAATCGATGAAGTACCATCGCGGGAAAAAGTTTCCATTTTTTGACGGGAATTTTTGCCCGGCTATCAATCGACCGGTTATAAGAGTGGTGAGTATCATATATTTTTTTCAGCTCATCCCCCTGATATTGTAGTCAGGGACCTTATTATGAGTTTGTTTTATTTTCATTCTTTATTTCTTTTTAACTTATATATTTTGTTTTCTTTTTCTTTCTTTTCTTTCTTATTATTACATGTTTACCTTATCTCTATTACATATGTTGTTATTTCTTTTGGCTTTTACATTGACACTTGTTTTGTTTACACTTTTGTTTGTAGTCTGTAGACTAGATTAGATGTATCTAATTCTTATTTACCTTATCACTCTACTTTTTTCTATTACAACAACTTTTATGTTTCTTATTCTATTTGCAATTTCGCAGACACTCATTATATCTGTGTTCTATTACATTGATACTTGTTTGGTTTTACATTTTTTTTTTGTACTATATCTACTTCTTATTACCAGATAGGCTGTCTGATTGACTGCTAACTTTATTCATAGAAATATATTTGTTTCCAATACCTATAGCAATTGCTTAAAATCCAATTTCAATTAACACAAAGAGTGAAAACTTTAATATCATTGAGAGAATCTTATAAAGCTATATCCGGCTAAGAGAATAAACTGAAAGCATCGCTAAAAGTTTCATGATATTCTCGAATTCTAAGGATGCTTTTCGAATAACAAATAAAACATTACCTGTGAAGAAGTGTCAGTTGTTGCTAAAACAAAACTTTGCTAAAGCATTCGCTGAACATGAACGAGAACACTCAAATGGATTGAAATTAATTATAAATAGCACTCCATGAGATTTAGTACTCGCAATACCATTAGCGATTTTTCGCTTGAAAATTAGTTTGCAACTTATTTAGATATATTTTTGGTTTATTCGGTGTGGCGTGTTTTATCTCAAAGTTTTGCTACGTGATTCGTAAGCCCATTAGCAGATTGCTTGAGGCATAAAATGCCGTGACACTCAAGTTATAAAGTTACTGAATTTCAGTTTCAGTTTCTACTTAGGTTTTCTTTAGGTAAACACTATGAGACCTTTTCTTATACTAATTTATAATATGTATGAAGGATCAGGAAGGTTACCACATTATCCTTAAACAGTATTGTTATAATGATACGTCAGCATTTTTGTACCAAAAAAGACGAAGTAATATTATTGAACACTGTTTTAAGAGATGGCTGTAACCGCCCAGAGCCAAAAGTCAAATCATGTTAATGTTTTTATCCTCAGTCGTTATATTTCCCCCCACCAGGGGCAGGAGCTTGCACGTAAAGAGTGTATTATAGGCCTTAGCCGTCCACGCGGGCTCGGTGCGGATTGGCCGACTATTGATATGATATATATTAAGTCCTAATAGATGTTGAAAGTAGCATTGAAGCAATCAAATTATTTCTAAAATAATATTTGTTACAAATCTAAGTACGCTGAAGATAATGAAGTTTACAACATTAGTATCGTTACTCCTACACTTTTATTACGTACCTACTTCTAGTACCTAGTTTTCGTATATATGCTTATAAGGACGTATTTGTATTTGCTTAATTCCTACGAATTTCAACAGTCAACTTCAATGGATATAAAAGAAATTGCTTATAACGAATTATTAACCTAATTTTATTGTGATGTTATTTTAATATTTGTTTTATTGAGTAAACGGGACGGCCATTTTGCTCGCCCGTCAGTGAAACTACGACTGCCCATGACAGTCATTGTTCGATCAATCTTAAGACTAGGTAGTAATTAGTTTAGACTGTCAACGCTGACCTGCTTACCTGATGGTCCTAATAGGTACTTGAGAGAAACAGTGTATAAAAGTCATCAAGAGTATACACGGATTCCTATTCATTTTCCGAAATAAGAGTTATGCTTTTATTAAGTCTTTTGAAAGATGAGATAATATATATATACACAACCAGATAAAAAACGCGCGGTTGCCTCGAGCTGGTTTTCTCTTTAAAGCCTTCACTTAAAACACGATCCAGTTTCTACCGTTATCTTAAAGTGCTACATTATTAAGCCTTAATCAACCACGAAACGAGGAACACTTATGAACAAGAGGAGTTTAATATTACGCCCACTAAGAAATTCTGCAATGGCGTAAGAGCGTTAAGTGATAACAAACTTAAGTTATGAACCACCAACACAACCTTGCCCTATATACAACTAGCTCAGAAGGCTTTAATAGACCGCGTATATATTTTACCGTGGAAGCCAACTTCTGGTTCAGTGGATACATTCTTTAATAATTCATAACACCTACACGGCTTCTGCTCGCCTGGTACCTGAGGGACTGTGGCCTATAGATGACGTTATTTAAATTATGTAAGACTAAGTTGCGACACAAGCTTTGTACAAAGAGAAAATAATTATTGCAAATCAATTTTGTCGACGGAAAGTGATTTTCACTTGGTTTCTATTAAACATATTCATATACTTACTTTTTTACAATTTATTGTTATGAAATGTTTATTATATTATGATTACGATTGTCCTTTTTCCAATATCTTTACTAGATAAGATTATGTAAAACTGTTACCACGTTTTCTATTCTCTCTTTTCTATTAAGATGCGCCTACGGGACATATATTTGACTATCCCTTCCCTTCTAGTTTCCTTTGTCTCGACATATAGCTAGTCTGCCTTATCCTTTTGAATTTTAGTCACTTCGTATTGTTTCATCACATAAAGTTATAATTATATATTACAAAATGTTACTTTTTAAAATGTTTTAACCTTTTTTAGTAGTAATATAATATCAATAGAACTCAATTCAATTCAATTCAATTCTTTATTGCTTTTCCATATGTTTATAGGTTGGTACAATTATAACAAACATGTATCAATATGGACCTGTCGGGCACAGCACAATCAGACAGAGAGGGGGACTTCAATGCTTCAATAAGATATTTCTAAATAAACATTCTTTGTATAAATTGGTAAATGATATGTTAAATAAAATATATATGATTATTAAATAAAATCTGATTATTTGGAAATATTTTCACTAATTAAGATAATAACACAGGTCTACAATGGAAAAGTATTCGAAATAATTTTAAACAATTTCTACTCAACTACCCATGCTGAATACAAATTGACAAGTGAAAGTGATTTATTAGTTTGAGTTTTTGCAATACTTGACATTTTCCGAATTTAATGATTCTACCCTCAGTGAACTTGATAATGCTGATTATATTTACTTAGTCGGCATTGAATGTTAAAAATTATGTTTAGTTAAAGTGATCTGCATTACTAAGTGATAAAAGTGTTAAAAATAAAAAAAAACGTATAATTTATAGCAAATGTCTCGAAAATGTGAAAACAATTCCGACAATTTTTGTTACATTTGTAGTGAAGTGATATTTAATGAGCAAAAGTGTTCAATATCACCTGCAATCAAAAAAGCGTATTATTACTATTTTAACGAAAGCATAAACATCAGGATAAAAGCTGGGTTCCACATTTTTGTTGCAAGCCGTGTGCTAACAGGCTTAAGAAATTGGCTGAATGGAAAAAACCATCATTTCGATTTGCAGTGCAATGCAGTGGCGAGAATCGACAAATCATGCACTGGTTGTTTTTGCCTGACAACCCATGTATTTGGAAAAGGCAAGAGTGTTTCTAAAAAAAAGAAAAAACCATAGTGTATCCGAATGTACCATCGGCTACTCGCCCTCTGCCGCACAGCAATCTTCACCCGATTCCGAAACGTCCATATTGAGGAAGATGAAATTACACTTACTTCACATCAATTTTTCAATGTCAGAATCCGAAGTACCTAGTACGTCATCACAGCCACAGCAGCAGAAAAAAAGCCTGGAATGATTTTCGCCTTGTTGCAAAAACTTCTTAGGAAATAAAAGGAGTGACAACTATGCTGAACTTATAGAAAATGTTATCATCATTTCAAAACTGGGTTGCAACATGTCTTGAAAATCCACTTTTTACATTCGCATTTGGACTTCTTTCCGGATAATTGTGGGGCTTTAAGCGATGAACATGGGGAGCGCTTTCATCAGGATATCGCCAACATGGAAAAGCGATATCAAGGCCATTGGAACGTTTCAATGTTGGCGGATTATTGCTGGACTGTTTGTCGAGATATTCCAGTAGCAGAATATAGAGGGCAGTGAAAAGACCACGTCGAAATTCCACTTATGATTAAAAACCTGTATAATTTCTGTATTTTTTTTTTAAAAATCGTCTTATTTTTTTTTCTAAATAAGGGAAACTAATTTAATGTTTATTAATATTTTTGGGTTTAGTACGTGGAAATCAATAAAAAATCTACTTTCCATGAACAATACTTTTTTAAGTCAAATTTGTAGACCAGTGTAATTTAATTATTAAATCATTAAAGAATAAATGATATAAAAAAAAAAAATTAATTATACTATTTTGGCATTATTTCATCTTTATTCTATACCTCTGTAAGGAGTATTTGAGAAAATTATTTTTGGTTTGATAATTTTATGTATTTTGCACTATTGCAGTTGTTGATTTATTAATTGTATTATGTTATTATGTATATTATTATTAATTATTATTGATTTATTACTAAAATTTATCATTGAAGTATTCTTGTATATTATAGTAAGTTTTTGATAAAAGTAGTTCTTTCAGTTTTTTGCAGAATTCTGTTTCATCAGTTTTTTCATGTCATGTGTGTATGTCTTTTTTTACGTGCATGCAGACATTACGAATGGACTCTTTGAGTGCAACTGGAGTTTTGATGTAGGCAACATTAGTCTGGACATAGTTTTATGACGCAAGGTGTACCTTGTAGGGATGTCTTTTCTACAATTAAAAAGATGTGTTTGTTTCCTAGCAAATTTACAAATTTCATAAATATATAGGCAAGGAAGTGTTAATATTTTTAATTCACGAAAATATGATTTACAGCTATCTATTTGCTGAATGTTGACAATTATTCTCAAAAGTTTCTTTTGCAATGTAAAAAGGTTGAGTGCGTCCGAACTGTTACCCCATAACATTATACCATAACTTAACCATGAGTTGGCGTAGGCATGATAGGTGGCTAAAGCAGTTTTTTGGTCTGTGGATTTTTTTAGCTCACGCAGAGCATACGTAAATCGGGATATTTTTGATTTAACAACTTCTATATGAGACTTCCAGTCTATATGGGTATCTATTGTTAGGCCGAGAAGCGAGTAATGTTTGACCTGTTCTAATTCCTGCCCACCATGAAGGAAGGAGATCTGTAGATTTTCCTTTTGGTGGGGATGGAATGACATGACCTTAGTTTTTTTATAGTTTAGGGTCAAGCCATGGTCTAGCATCCATGCTGTTATTTTATCTAGAATTGTACTCATCTTAATATTGATATTATGATTATTCTGGCATGATGTTAAAATTGAAATGTCATCAGCAAAAAGTATACAATGGTCATCGATTATTTTTGGCAGGTCATTTATATAGATTAAGAACAGAAGCATCCTATTACACTACCTTGTGGTATAGATGCATTTATTATTATTCCGTCCGATCTAATGTTTTGTACATACGATGTTTGTTGATTATAAAATTTAATATCGACAAATTGTTCCCGATTCCTTAAATATGATGCTAACCATTTGTGACTTTGTCCACGTATTCCTATTCCGTACAATTTATTCAGCAGTATATCATGTTGAACTCTATCGTATGCCTTCGACATATCAAGAAGTAAGCCTACTGCATATTTTTTGTCATTCATTATGTTTAAGGCTTCTTGGATGAACTTGTACACTGCTAAAACTGTGGAGTGTTTTTTCCTGAAACCGTTTTGATTAATATCAAATACTTTATACTTCTCACAGAATCCATAAACTCGGTCGCACACAGCTTTTTCAAACAATTTTGATACTGTGGGTAAAAGAGCTATAGGGCGGTAATTGTTTGGGTCTGTTTGATCCTGCTTTTTATATACTGGTTTGATGATTGTCTTTTTTAATAAGTCCGGGAAAGCACCTTCATTAAATGATTGATTAATCAGAAAGGTAAGAGGGTAAGTTAATTCATCTGCACATTGTCTAATCAGTGATGGCGGAAGGTCATCTATACCACAGCTATGACTATTTTTTAAGTTTTTTATGCTTTTATGTATTTCTTTTAAGGTTACCGGGCTCAGAAACATTGTATTTTGTGTTTCATTTAGAACCGGCCTACCCTTTGGATGTGAATTATTAACGATGTTATAGTTGTAGATGTTAACTCTGCAGGTTTGCTAATGAAACGCGACAAAATCGATTGCGTACTTCGTCTTTAGCTTGAATTCAAACATGAATTATTACTGGCCGTTTATATTTATGATTAGATTAGTGAGTATAAATATCACAAAAACGTATACAAGTGTCGTTTACATTATTCTCAACTTTCACGTTAAATGTAACTGGCTTGAAGATGATGGCGCTAAGATACGTCGAGAGAAACCACAAGACACGCATAGGTTAATATATCTGATCAATCTCGATGTAAGTACACACCTTGACGGCATACGCCATAGCGATTGTTCGTGTTCATGCAGTCAAACTTCTTCATATAACAGAAGATACATTGCTTCCCTGGTGGTAATTTGAACTACTAGTGATAAGGTTTTTTTTAATAACACAAGTCTATCACAAAAGACCAAAAAAGAAACCTAAGTTTTGCTCAAGACAGCCCAACTGTTGATAATTGGCAATAACCGGATTACCATTTAAGTCATCGAGTAACCTCCACACTCGGCAAAAACGTTTTTCACTCTTGTTCATTTTTGTGGGTACACCCGACCTACAGAAAATTGGCTTGAAACAACACTTTGTATTTCAGCGATTGAATGAAGGTTACAGAAGGCTTTGAATCTCTCGTTATGTTCCATTTCCCTTGCGTTTTCAAAAGTTGGTTCGACACTCATTGTTCCTTCGAAATTACGACTATTCATGGATTATCACTTATCATCAGATGAACCGTCTACCTATGAATAAATAACAGGATAGCCATCAAAAAGCATAGCACTTACAGCAACGGCGATGAGAGGCTGGTCGCGCATCGGCGTGCTCGTCGTGCGCGTTGGCTGCGCGCGTCGACACGGAGGCGTGCATTCTGGTGTGCGCTGCAAACAAAACAACCACTCTTCATATCACTAATAACTAGGGCGCTGGTTCAGTGCTTCTAAACTCCAGTTTAGAATCTGATGTCGTGGATTTTCTATACTGTAGCTAGTGAAATTACCGGGTATAAGAGACTAACATCTGTTGTCTCGGGTGCCGGGCGCAGTGCGGCATGATGGAGAATCATAACTGTCTACCAGTTGTTGGCCAATCAATCAATATTGCTGTTAGGTTCACTTGCCATCAGGTGAGCATCCTGACCGTCCTGTACACTTTGTGACATAAAAAAACTAATCCAGCCTGAAGCCCATAGTAGAATTCACTTTATGTTATTTTTCTAGTCTGGATAGGACATTGTAGGGTGTTTCATTTTCATNATATAGTGAAATTAATAAATATTGTTTTCATTTGTTTGGCTCCCGCCTGCAATACCATGAAAAGTATATAATGTTTGCACTGTATAAGCAAGTGATTACACAATATACACTGACAAAATACGAAAGTGGGCTACGAACCCATATCTCACATCAATAGTTAAGTAAACATTGCCAAATAATATACTATTCCGTACCAATTCGCTGCTGTTAATTCGTAAACAGACGGGCAAGTCGATAATGCCCGCAGCGCGAGACGCTTGTAACAAACACGCAAACCAGTTAATTATTACATTTAAGTTATTTGGAAACGGTAAGTGATATTATATTATGTGTATCTCATTGATGAACCCTTAAACTAACTTTTAGCTTATAATATAAGTGGCCCGGTATTGAACAAAAGAGAAAGCGCATTCTTACGCTTATTTTTGGTATGCCAGTAAAAAAAATGTTATTGAAATAACACTAAAATTAATTAAAAATGGGGGATAAAAAAGTGCTAAATTTGCTTATGATCTTTCAGTTAAAGGTTTAATAAAACAATGCTATTGTGATCATTATTATGTTCCACCACAGATCATGCGTTCTGACTACGACATGGTACTCAATATAAATATTAATCTAACTATAAAATATCGCAGAACAACTGAGAAAATCATTCATTTCTTTTGTGCAGTATGATATTCCGCAAACACTTAATCCTCATATCCATACAACATACTGACAGCATAAATGGTTTTTCAATACCGTTCATCTTTATAAAACTCTATCTTGTAAAAGTCTCAAGGGATATTAGGAAATATAAAACGCCTTACGCTTCTGTAACGGCAACATTCGACCTATTCATTACTTTGCCGTTGCGTGTCCTTAATGACAGTAAACTCTGCGTAACCCAATATAATTATGAACATAAAGCTTTCAATGACCTATCGTATTTGCAATTTTGATCAGTATATTTATGGGCGATAAGAGTTGGAATAATTTACGTGTCAAAGCATGGGTGGTTCATTGAAGTGGCATGTTGCCTTCCGATCTGGATGTTACAGGTTCGAATCTCGACACATACCAAAATCTTTTCGAATTTTCGAAATTATATATTATATGTACATCCAACGCCTTTACGGTGAATAAAAACATCGCGAAAACACCTGCGCACGCCTACGAAAAGTTTCAAGGGTTGTGCGTGAAGTCGGCCAATCCGCACTGGTCCCGCGTGGACAACTATGGCCTATACACCCTTTACGGGTAGGCTCGCGCCCCTCGGTGGGGACATATAATGAGCTGAGATGATGACGTGTCCATAAGAAGACACGGTTCCTCGTAGTCGATCGTCAGATGGGTGTCCGAAAACTATTACCTCATTTTATGCCGTAAAAGTCCTTTAAAAGTAGAAAGGTTAATCCATTGTGATTTCGGCTACTACCTTAGGATTGTACGCGTTAACAACAGTCTAAACATTCATTTACAATTAAATCGATAGCACTATTTTTGAAATCTATTTTATGTTCAAACAATACGGATACGATTTTAGGGATTCATGGCAAGAAGCTTTTTATCTCATATAAATAAATAAAGTCGCACAAAATATTTAAAAAACACCCTGTGTAATACGAGAGAATACAGAACGCACACCATCAATATCATATAATCGTCAAATAAAACTTGCATACAAGAATCGTTGTCATTCAGATAGTGGAGATTGGAAAACATGCACTGAAATACGAGTAGTGTGGAATTACATTATGTTTCAAGTGCGCACATTTGTGTAATAAATTCAACTGGGAACTTAAATATTATTTTATTACACACCTTTTCTCATGCGGCGTTTAAAACACAACTGTCTCGCAGTATTTCCTTGTTATCAAAAATTAACAAATATTCGTGTCAGTTTAGTAAGGTATGGAATGTTCAGTGCTCATATCTGGTTTAGAATACCTGTGTCCAGCAGTGGACAATAGTTTGAAGCAAGTGATTAAAAAGATGTATTTTTTCTGTGATTCCTGTCAACCGAGAGCTTAAAAAATAGGTTTCGGTTTAGGATAATGTATTTATAGAAGCTGCAAAGATTTTAAGTTACATACGAGTATTCTTCTTTCACAGCTTTCTAATTTTATTAAAAGCAGCAGCCTTACAAGTAATAAACAATCTCTTACTAGTAACCTTACAGTACAAAATACCAAAAACATTAGTCACAGATCAACCTATATAAATTAATAATAAAATCTTTATTTCTCAAGTAAAATATATTTTTTCTATGAGGCCCCGTCCCCTGAACTAGTTTAACTGTATTTCAGAGTCCAGTGTCTTCCAGAAAAAATCTTGCTTTCATCAGCGCATAATGGCAAAGTGCCTTTTAATAAATAAAATATATGCAATTACTTGATACTTGCAATGCCAAAGACAAAAGCTACCTAAAAAGGTATATTTATTATAAATTGACTCTAAGTAAACAAAAAACACTCACTAAAATAAAAAACTCACCATAATTCACAAACGCTCCAAGTTGATAATAACAACGGCAAATCAACAGGAGAAAAACAATCCAAGATATCACAATCGGTCCGTCTTGCACCACCAAAGATTCCATTTTTCACTCGACACTATTTCACGAAATCTTTTGTAACCCCTTTATTTCCAAAAGAATCACGAATATCACAAACTTTTACTTAGGAACTCCTTTGTCATAAATCGCAAATTAAAAAGTAACAAATGCATGTGAGGTAGACGCACGGGTCGATGTCATTTGGACTGACACTAAAGAAATGCGCGCCGGGACGCTTGGCACTTGCGCGGGAGTCACGATCCAAATAACCAACCAAATTGCCCGATTTCATTACTCCATGTTTTTACGAAAACCCGCGCAATATTTATACCGACTTATCTCTTCTGTTTACATTTTAAACGGCATTTTTTACAACCTTAAAATTTGCAACTACTTTCAAAGTTGAAAATTTACGTTCGTTTTCACTACGACATGACACCATAGAAGAGTACTGAATCGCAAATCCATTCGGGATAGATCATCGATAAAGATAGGTAGATATGCGCGTTTGACGAACCGTAAACTTGTACTGATGTACGTAAGCGCACGCGCACGCCAACTGAACATGTGGCACCGTACAATACACCCGCTAAATGATAACCCAAAATAAAGCACAGCTAGGTGACATGTAAACAAAAAATATATCATTATAGACGACCGCTTGTTCAGTGTTCAAAGACCCCGGTTGAACGTTGATGTTCGACGTCTTTTACCACCCCAGCAAGCCATTGGCCATCAATAAATTTTAAAAATTCATCATACGTATCAAATAACTACAATTTTGAACTATGTAACATATGTTCATTGTTCAAAGGAGCTTATTTGAGCGCGACAGTTTCAGTTTGCTATAAAAATGTTTGGTTTCCTTCGAACGCACCAAAACTTGTACCGGTAAAGGCTAGAGCTCGTTCACTATTTAAGTCCACAGCTCTCATCTTAGAGGCGAATAGCATTCGCCTAAATATAATAAGTACAGAATTATCTTTAAAGATACTCTTGAAAAAGTCCCCCACGACCACAATCATCAATCGGGATTCGAACCGGTATTCTTTTACAACTTGGGTGACTGCTTAAACCAAGTGAGCTACCGAGGTATTTGAATAATGAATGTCAATATAAAATATTTGCCGAAGCCCCTTGCTTTATTTATCACTTATTAAACTCAAACAATGTGAATTAATAATAAGACGCCCAAAATTGACAAAATATAAAACCTTTCTAAGCAGAGTTGTCTCCCTGGCACATCCAACTATATGCCTAATAGATAGAGAGAAAGAAAGAGCCGTCTATTAGGCAATGAAAAAAAAGATAGATTAGGAAAAAAGTTTATATATTGTGTTTATTAAGAAATAAATGTCTTTTTATTTATCGCTGTTATATACGCAAGTATTTAGATAAGCTATTTAACAGGTTTGCATACCTATACTGTAGGTAGCTGTACAGGTTCTACAGTACTACTAGGTAATGTTTTGTATCAATACATTAACTAATATTATTATTATTACATTTTTATTGATTTCGTCAAAGTTAATACTGATCTCAATGGTTACATTCACGCAAGTTTGCTGGGGTCCCTACGTTCTATTAATATTTTAACATCTTAATATAGCCGTTATCATACTAATTGCTTTGTTTGTAACCAAGTTCGTAACTACGTAGCTCCACTGAGCAAGTAATCACTGCGCAGCTCATCGTAAGAACTATTTAAAAAACTATACACTAGGGAATTACAAACAACTTAAGTAAACTTTAATACACAACATACTTCTACAACTTTGCACCCGAAGGAGAATATAGAAAGGGTTCGAATAAAAGGTAAAAGGCAAAAATCTTGAAAGAATAGTTCAAAAATAGCTTTAAAATAATAAATATTTTTTTACAAAATTAAGCTCATAATTAATTCCATCAATTTTCTTTTCCAGACAGTCGCGTAAAAGATAGATACCGAATAAAACGGAAACGTAATTAAAACAAATCTAAATCGGTCAAAATAACTAGTGACAGAACATTAGGAAAATAAGTTAAGATTCGAAATATTTCCAAATAGAAGATAAATCTTCATTATAATCGACTGATCTAAGTTCTGCAGTTTTATTTTACAGACGTACCTTTACATTTGGTTTGACCTTTGTATTGAAATTCGCAAAAAGTATGAATCACATAGTAGTCAAACATTCCAGTTTCGACCGTGTTCACATAAAAGGGCAAATGATGTAGTCGACCTTGCCGGCATTCATACCAAAATATAACTTTTAACAATGTACTCAATTTTCGTTCGTAATTTACATAAGCTATTCATAAAGGAAATATATAGCTCTTCAAATCACAATCGTCTTAAACTTTTAATTGTGTTGTACTGTTTAATTTAAGATAAATAAAATCCTACATAAACTTGAAAAGGAATGGCGAGACTAAATACATAATTGTTGTCATTCCATACCAACAAATTAAACTCATAATATTGATATATTAGCGACATTAAGTTCACTCCTGAACAACTTCCACTCCATCTGTCGTTGGAACCCAGGTTGGAAGTTATCTGCATCCAGCGGATACCCGCAACTTTCCCTTAACCCATTGAACGCCAGAAACAATAAAAAATATATTGTTGGGGATTATCTTGTCTGGCGCCTTGAGGCGTCATTGGCGGTCAAAGGATTAAAATAAAATATTTAAAATAAAAACCGCGATTACTCGCTCATTGTGAATCATTGATATATCTCAATTTATTTATATTTAAAAAAAATGGTGTGAGTTGTATGCAAAGTCATCTAAGTAGATGTCCACGTTGGCATATCGTCCCGTATAATAAGATTGTTATTAATCATTTCATTCGTAAAGAAGGCACTGTAGCTAGTGAAACTTCTATATATAACTTAAGTCCTTTAAATGAGGTTTTGATAAATCCTATAAAGGTTTTAATCGGTGAACTCAAATATCTTTCCTCGGTCGGATTTTTTTCGGAAAACCCCGCATCCCTCTCCGTTATTTGAAATAATCGTAGTAACCATATAACTATCTTGTAAGTGACAAACAAGATAATATGTTTATTTATGTTAACAATCAACATACCAAATGTAAGAGCAAAAGTGAATAGGTTATTTCTGGACAGGCATGATCCATTGTCACTAACTATCAGGTGAGATGGCGGTACCATCAGGTGACGAAATGTCAGAAGATAAAAAAAATAATAATAAAAAAGAGTCATCTTACGCGCTTCCTTCTCCCAGTGGAGCTGTGAAGGTCATCTGCGGTCAACAGCTAAAATAACTTCGAAAAAAAATCAAATATACGAGTTACTTTTAATTAGTGCAAACATTATGTAAGTAGTACCTTCTAATGTAATGTATTATGACTAAAGGTGTAACCAAATGGTGTTTTAACGTTAACAATAAAAGTACGACACGACTCGTTTTATGTCTAAATGCATATTATATGCATTGGATGTTTTGCAACGAGATGGAACGAGACGTGTTACGATGTATTTTATGGCTGTAATGTATAATATAGCTGCCGTTGCAATGTATGACGATATATCGCAAGACACGATTACGAGTTCTGCCAAAGATATATAGAAAGGTGTATTAAAGAATTTTACGACCATAGAGTTAGAAGTAGAATATTTTTCTTTTTTATAAAATACGCAAACGCGTATACGGTTCACCTCATGGAAAGTGTTACCGCCGCCCATGGATATTTGCTTATTTGCAACAGCTGAGGTCACAGAGATGCGTTGCCGGCCCTTTAATACATATACCTAGTGACAAACAATTTTATCACCGTCGTGAAGCCATTGTAAAGCTCAGGTAATTTTGTAATACATATAAAATTGCAAACATAATGTTTTGCCCCATTTCGTTGAATTCTTGAAATTCACATAGGAATAGATGTGCGCAATATGTTGATTGATCATGATGATAATATTTATTTCCCTTAACACGCCGAATGTTGTTTTAATTATATTATCATCTCACAATTACTCGTACATTAGATTTTAGGTCCATTTTACCTAGTAGTATGGACCTAAAATTGTAAAAACCCACCATATGAAAACTTGGGTCCTAACTCATGTAAACAGTGTGTAGTCCCTCGGGGTAGCGGGGAGAGGTCGCGTAACGAATCGCCCGCACGTACTTCCAAGGACGTAACCGTGACCTGTGTAAGGGTCCTTGAATGCAGAAATCTAATGAAAATGAAGATATACGTTTGCTATCTTTACGTGAATCTTCCGAAGGGGGTATTAAGAACAACATCATCGCCAATATAAACGTCCCTCTGCAGGGCACAGGCCTTCACGCATAGCTTTTTTTTTAATGTTATAAGTGTACAGGACGGTCTGGTCGTTCACCTGATGATAAGTGATACGCCAGACCATGACAGAGCGGCATTAAAGGAAACCAACAACTGATAGTTATTATTTTCCACCAATGCCGCACTGCGCCCAACATCCGAGACAACAGATGTTAGGTCTCTTATACCCGGTAATTTCACTAGCTACAGTGCCCTCATCCCGAAACACAAAAGTGCATAACACTCCTTTTTTCACGTTTCACGGGATGATATTTTGCACTGCGGTGGTACCTACCTAGACGACTCAGTATCGAGTCTACCACCTACTAAATAGCATAGCATAGCATAGCTCGGGTGAAACAATCGATGAAGTACCATCGCGGGAAAAAAGTTTCCATTTTTTTGACGGGAATTTTTGCCCGGCTATCAATCGACCGGTTATAAGAGTGGTGAGTAGTCACATATATTTTTTTCAGCTCATCCCCCTGATATTGTAGTCAGGGACCTTATTATGAGTTTTGTTTTATTTTCATTCTTTTATTTCTTTTTAACTTATATATTTTGTTTTCTTTTTCTTTCTTTTCTTTTCTTATTATTACATGTTTACCTTATCTCTATTACATATGTTGTTATTTTCTTATTGGCTTTTACATTGACACTTGTTTTGTTTTACACTTTTGTTTGTAGTCTGTAGACTAGATTAGATGTATCTAATTCTTATTTACCTTATCACTCTACTTTTTTCTATTACAACAACTTTTATGTTTCTTATTCTATTTGCAATTTCGCAGACACTCATTATATCTGTGTTCTATTACATTGATACTTGTTTGGTTTTACATTTTTTTTTTGTACTATATCTACTTCTTATTACCAGATAGGCTGTCTGATTGACTGCTAACTTTATTCATAGAAATATATTTGTTTCCAATACCTATAGCAATTGCTTAAAATCCAATTTCAATTAACACAAAGAGTGAAAACTTTAATATCATTGAGAGAATCTTATAAAGCTATATCCGGCTAAGAGAATAAACTGAAAGCATCGCTAAAAGTTTCATGATATTCTCGAATTCTAAGGATGCTTTTCGAATAACAAATAAAACATTACCTGTGAAGAAGTGTCAGTTGTTGCTAAAAACAAAACTTTGCTAAAGCATTCGCTGAACATGAACGAGAACACTCAAATGGATTGAAATTAATTATAAATAGCACTCGATGAGATTTAGTACTCGCAATACCATTAGCGATTTTTCGCTTGAAAATTAGTTTGCAACTTATTTAGATATATTTTTGGTTTATTCGGTGTGGCGTGTTTTATCTCAAAGTTTTGCTACGTGATTCGTAAGCCCATTAGCAGATTGCTTGAGGCATAAAATGCCGTGACACTCAAGTTATAAAGTTACTGAATTTCAGTTTCAGTTTCTACTTAGATTTTCTTTAGGTAAACACTATGAGACCTTTTCTTATACTAATTTATAATATGTATGAAGGATCAGGAAGGTTACCACATTATCCTTAAACAGTATTGTTATAATGATACGTCAGCATTTTTGTACCAAAAAAGACGAAGTAATATTATTGAACACTGTTTTAAGAGATGGCTGTAACCGCCCAGAGCCAAAAGTCAAATCATGTTAATGTTTTTATCCTCAGCTCGTTATATTTCCCCCCACCCAGGGGCAGGAGCTTGCACGTAAAGAGTGTATTATAGGCCTTAGCCGTCCACGCGGGCTCGGTGCGGATTGGCCGACTATTGAAAATGATATATATAAAGTCCTAATAGATGTTGAAAGTAGCATTGAAGCAATCAAATTATTTCTAAAATAATATTTGTTACAAATCTAAGTACGATGAAGATAATGAAGTTTACAACATTAGTATCGTTACTCCTACACTTTTAATACGTACCTACTTCTAGTACCTAGTTTTCGTATATATGCTTATAAGGACGTATTTGTATTTGCTTAATTCCTACGAATTTCAACAGTCAACTTCAATGGATATAAAAAGAAATTGCTTATAACGAAATTATTAACCTAATTTTATTGTGATGTTATTTTAATATTTGTTTTATTGAGTAAACGGGACGGCCATTTTGCTCGCCCGTCAGTGAAACTACGACTGCCCATGACAGTCATTGTTCGATCAATCTTAAGACTAGGTAGTAATTAGTTTAGACTGTCAACGCTGACCTGCTTACCTGATGGTCCTAATAGGTACTTGAGAGAAACAGTGTATAAAAGTCATCAAGAGTATACACGGATTCCTATTCATTTTCCGAAATAAGAGTTATGCTTTTATTAAGTCTTTTGAAAGATGAGATAATATATATATACACAACCAGATAAAAAACGCGCGGTTGCCTCGAGCTGGTTTTCTCTTTAAAGCCTTCACTTAAAACAGGATCCAGTTTCTACCGTTATCTTAAAGTGCTACATTATTAAGCCTTAATCACCACGAAACGAGGAACACTTATGAACAAGAGGAGTTTAATATTACGCCCACTAAGAAATTCTGCAATGGCGTAAGAGCGTTAAGTGATAACAAACTTAAGTTATGAACCACCAACACAACCTTGCCCTATATACAACTAGCTCAGAAGGCTTTAATAGACCGCGTATATATTTTACCGTGGAAGCCAACTTCTGGTTCAGTGGATACATTCTTTAATAATTCATAACACCTACACGGCTTCTGCTCGCCTGGTACCTGAGGGGACTGTGGCCTATAGATGACGTTATTTAAATTATGTAAGACTAAGTTGCGACACAAGCTTTGTACAAAACGAGAAAATAATTATTGCAAATCAATTTTGTCGACGGGAAGTGATTTTCACTTGGTTTCTATAAACATATTCATATACTTACTTTTTTACAATTTATTGTTATGAAAATGTATATTATATTATGATTACGATTGTCCTTTTTCCAATATCTTTTACTAGATAAGATTATGTAAAACTGTTACCACCGTTTTCTATTCTCTCTCTTTTCTATTAAGATGCGCCTACGGACATAATATTTTGACTATCCCTTCCCTTCTAGTTTACCTTTGTCTCGACATATAGCTAGTCTGCCTTATCCTTTCTGAATTTTAGTCACTTCGTATTGTTTCATCACATAAAGTTATAATTATATATTACAAAATGTTACTTTTTTAAAAATGTTTTAACCTTTTTTATAGTAGTAATATAATATCAATAAAACTCAATTCAATTCAATTCAATTCTTTATTGCTTTTCCATATGTTTATAGGTTGGTACAATTATAACAAACATGTATCAATATGGACCCTGTCGGGCACAGCACAATCAGACAGAGAGGGGGACTTCAATGCTTCAATAAGATATTTCTACAATAAACATTCTTTGTATAAAATTGGTAAATGATATGTTAAATAAAATATATATGATTATTAAATAAAATCTGATTATTTGGAAATATTTTCACTAATTAAGATAATAACACAGGTCTACATGGAAAAGTATTCGAAATAATTTTAACAAATTTCTACTCAACTACCCATGCTGAATACAAATTGACAGTGAAAGTGATTTATTAGTTTGAGTTTTTGCAATACTTGACATTTTCCGAATTTAATGATTCTACCCTCAGTGAACTTGATAATGCTGATTATATTTACTTAGTCGGCATTGAATGTTAAAAATATTATGTTTAGTTAAAGTGATCTGCATTACTAAGTGATAAAAGTGTTAAAAATAAAAAAAACGTATAATTTATAGCAAAATGTCTCGAAAATGTGAAACAATTCCGACAATTTTTGTTACATTTGTAGTGAAGTGATATTTAATGAGCAAAAGTGTTCAATATCACCTGCAATCAAAAAAGCGTATTATTACTATTTTAACGAAAGCATAAACATCAGGATAAAAGCTGGGTTCCACATTTTTGTTGCAAGCCGTGTGCTAACAGGCTTAAGAAATTGGCTGAATGGCAAAAAACCATCATTTCGATTTGCAGTGCCAATGCAGTGGCGAGAATCGACAAATCATGCAACTGGTTGTTATTTCTGCCTGACAACCCATGTATTTGGAAAAGGCAAGAGTGTTTCTAAAAAAAAGAAAAAACCATAGTGTATCCGAATGTACCATCGGCTACTCGCCCTCTGCCGCACAGCAATCTTCACCGATTCCGAAACGTCCTCATATTGAGGAAGATGAAATTACACTTACTTCACACATCAATTTCTTCAATGTCAGAATCCGAAGTACCTAGTACGTCATCACAGCCACAGCAGCAGAAAAAAAAGCCTGGAATGATTTTCGCCTTGTTGCAAAAACTTCTTAGGAAATAAAAGGAGTGACAACTATGCTGAACTTATAGAAAATATGTTATCATCATTTCAAAAACTGGGTTGCAACATGTCCTTGAAAATCCACTTTTTACATTCGCATTTGGACTTCTTTCCGGATAATTGTGGGGCTTTAAGCGATGAACATGGGGAGCGCTTTCATCAGGATATCGCCAACATGGAAAAGCGATATCAAGGCCATTGGAACGTTTCAATGTTGGCGGATTATTGCTGGACTGTTTGTCGAGATATTCCAGTAGCAGAATATAAGAGGGCAGTGAAAAGACCACGTCGAAATTCCACTTATGATTAAAAACCTGTATAATTTCTGTATTTTTTTTTCAAAAATCGTCTTATTTTTTTTTCTAAATAAGGGAAACTAATTTTAATGTTTATTAATATTTTTGGGTTTAGTACGTGGAAATCAATAAAAAAATCTACTTTCCATGAACAATACTTTTTTAAAGTCAAAATTGTAGACCAGTGTAATTTAATTATTAAATCATTAAAAGAAATAAATGATATAAAAAAAAAAAATTAATTATACTATTTTGGCATTATTTCATCTTTATTCTATACCTCTGTAAGGAGTATTTGAGAAAATTATTTTTGGTTTGATAATTTTATGTATTTTGCACTATTGCAGTTGTTGATTTATTAATTGTATTATGTTATTATGTATATTATTATTAATTATTTATTGATTTATTACTAAAATTTATCATTGAAGTATTCTTGTATATTATAGTAAGTTTTTGATAAAAGTAGTTCTTTCAGTTTTTTGCAGAATTCTGTTTCATCAGTTGTTTTTTCATGTGTGTGTCATGTATTTTTTATTCTAACAGACATTACGAATGGACTCTTTGAGTGCAACTGGAGTTTTGATGTAGGCAACATTAGTCTGGACATAGTTTTATGACGCAAGGTGTACCTTGTAGGGATGTCTTTTCTACAATTAAAAAGATGTGTTTGTTTCCTAGCAAATTTACAAATTTCATAAATATATAGGCAAGGAAGTGTTAATATTTTTAATTCACGAAAATATGATTTACAGCTATCTATTTGCTGAATGTTGACAATTATTCTCAAAAGTTTCTTTTGCAATGTAAAAAGGTTGAGTGCGTCCGAACTGTTACCCCATAACATTATACCATAACTTAACCATGAGTTGGCGTAGGCATGATAGGTGGCTAAAGCAGTTTTTTGGTCTGTGGATTTTTTTAGCTCACGCAGAGCATACGTAAATCGGGATATTTTTGATTTAACAACTTCTATATGAGACTTCCAGTCTATATGGGTATCTATTGTTAGGCCGAGAAGCGAGTAATGTTTGACCTGTTCTAATTCCTGCCCACCATGAAGGAAGGAGATCTGTAGATTTTCCTTTTGGTGGGGATGGAATGACATGACCTTAGTTTTTTTATAGTTTAGGGTCAAGCCATGGTCTAGCATCCATGCTGTTATTTTATCTAGAATTGTACTCATCTTAATATTGATATTATGATTATTCTGGCATGATGTTAAAATTGAAATGTCATCAGCAAAAAGTATACAATGGTCATCGATTATTTTTGGCAGGTCATTTATATAGATTAAGAACAGAAGGCATCCTATTACACTACCTTGTGGTATAGATGCATTTATTATTATTCCGTCCGATCTAATGTTTTGTACATACGATGTTTGTTGATTATAAAATTTAATATCGACAAATTGTTCCCGATTCCTTAAATATGATGCTAACCATTTGTGACTTTGTCCACGTATTCCTATTCCGTACAATTTATTCAGCAGTATATCATGTTGAACTCTATCGTATGCCTTCGACATATCAAGAAGTAAGCCTACTGCATATTTTTTGTCATTCATTATGTTTAAGGCTTCTTGGATGAACTTGTACACTGCTAAAACTGTGGAGTGTTTTTTCCTGAAACCGTTTTGATTAATATCAAATACTTTATACTTCTCACAGAATCCATAAACTCGGTCGCACACAGCTTTTTCAAACAATTTTGATACTGTGGGTAAAAGAGCTATAGGGCGGTAATTGTTTGGGTCTGTTTGATCCTGCTTTTTATATACTGGTTTGATGATTGTCTTTTTTAATAAGTCCGGGAAAGCACCTTCATTAAATGATTGATTAATCAGAAAGGTAAGAGGGTAAGTTAATTCATCTGCACATTGTCTAATCAGTGATGGCGGAAGGTCATCTATACCACAGCTATGACTATTTTTTAAGTTTTTTATGCTTTTATGTATTTCTTTTAAGGTTACCGGGCTCAGAAACATTGTATTTTGTGTTTCATTTAGAACCGGCCTACCCTTTGGATGTGAATTATTAACGATGTTATAGTTGTAGATGTTAACTCTGCAGGTTTGCTAATGAAACGCGACAAAATCGATTGCGTACTTCGTCTTTAGCTTGAATTCAAACATGAATTATTACTGGCCGTTTATATTTATGATTAGATTAGTGAGTATAAATATCACAAAAACGTATAAAAGTGTCGTTTACATTATTCTCAACTTTCACGTTAAATGTAACTGGGCTTGAAGACGATGGCGCTAATTGATACGTCGAGAGAAACCACAAGACACGCATAGGTTAATATATCTGATCAATCTCGATGTAAGTACACACCTTGACGGCATACGCCATAGCGATTGTTCGTGTTCATGCAGTCAAACTTCTTCATATAACAGAAGATACATTGCTTCCCTGGTGGTAATTTGAACTACTAGTGATAAGGTTTTTTTAATAACACAAGTCTATCACAAAAGACCAAAAAGAAACCTAAGTTTTGCTCAAGACAGCCCAACTGTTGATAATTGGCAATAACCGGATTACCATTTAAGTCATCGAGTAACCTCCCACACTCGGCAAAAACGTCTTTTCACTCTTGTTCATTTTTGTGGGTACACCCACCGACCTACAGAAAATTGGCTTGAAACAACACTTTGTATTTCAGCGATTGAATGAAGGTTACAGAAGGCTTTGAATCCCTCGTTATGTTCCATTTCCCTTGCGTTTTCAAAAGTTGGTTCGACACTCATTGTTCCTTCGAAATTACGACTATTCATGGAATCAATCATCAGATGAACCGTCTACCTATGAATAAAATAACAGGATAGCCATCAAAAAGCATAGCACTTACCAGCAACGGCGATGAGAGGCTGGTCGCGCATCGGCGTGCTCGTCGTGCGCGTTGGCTGCGCGCGTCGACACGGCGGCGTGCATTCTGGTGCTGTGCGCTGCAAACAAAACAACCACTCTTCAATATCACTAATAACTAGGGCGCTGGTTCAGTGCTTCTAAACTCCAGTTTAGAATCTGATGTCGTGGATTTTCTATACTGTAGCTAGTGAAATTACCGGGTATAAGAGACCTAACATCTGTTGTCTCGGGTGCCGGGCGCAGTGCGGCATTGATGGAGAATAATAACTGTCTACCAGTTGTTGGCCAATCAATCAATATTGCTGTTAGGTTCACTTGCCATCAGGTGAGCATCCTGACCGTCCTGTACACTTTGTAACATAAAAAAAACTAATCCAGCCTGAAGCCCATAGTGGAATTCACTTTATGTGATTTTTCTAGTCTGGATAGGACATTGTAGGATGTTTCATGTTCATTGTTTGAAAAGAAAGATGATTTCGCACGCGTAGTGGGTTCCGGTCCAATCTTCCCATACACCTGCAGTGGGACGTTGCAGGTTAATGGTGATTAATAATATATTTATTTTCAATTACACATATCTAATCATCATCATCAGAATAGCCGGCAAGAAACTAAAGTGACGCTTTTCAATATTGTTAGCATATTGGTTACAGGGTTTTTCCATTTAACTACAAGTAAGTTTGTATTTTATTACAAAGATTTTGTGATTAACACTGTGTGCCGAATAAGACCACACACCTTTATACGATAAAAAATCGTCTTTTTGTTGTACCTTTTCTTTATTACAGTTTTTTATATTTAATTAACACTGGTGAAAGGGAAACTACTCTTATTTCTAGTACACGATGCGACATGATCCAGATAAATTGTGTTGCACTATTACCAGCACTAAGCCAGCATCCATTACGCGGAAGGTTACTTTCAAAGCCAGTTGTCCTTCTATCTCGGTTACGTCAAATATTTATCACGCTTTTAACAGTAACGTTATTCTTTTATTAAAATAGGAATAAAAAGATGAAAAGGTATGATGAAAGAAAGAGATAATTATAACAAAATTTGAGCTAAGTTTATGTCATCAGTGATCACCATCATCAGCAAAGAATAAAACCCGTCTAACAGGAAATAGGCCTACCCACAGCATAGGTTTGGCAAGATTGGGACGTAACCCACTATTCGGGTCCAATATGGATTGGCAGGTGTTAACGGCGACGATTACATAAAGCCCACAATGTGGATTCCCCGTGGGATTCGACCCATCACCACTGTAACACGCAGCGATGTAACGCTTTGGTGATTAAACCACGTTGGCAACACATAGACAGGACTAGCCTGACGCCCTTAGTCTTAGAATCTTGTTACGTACTAGTTAACCCACAGTCTCAATAACTAATGAAACTTACTTTAACTTGTAGTGCTTCCAGATAGCTTTTGTTTAACTACCGAGCCTCGACCCAGTCTTAGTGACTAAATTAGTGACGGACAAACTAGCCGCGAACTAGTTGGATAACTCGACTATCAGCAAGTAAGTATTTAAATATAAAATGATTTGTTAAAGAATATAAAGCAATTCAATTTCAAAATAAAGTTTATAATATACTCCGAAAACAAAAGCCCCTGCAATAACAAACAAGCAGTTATGACAACCATAAAAAAATCGCACTGATAAATATCAAAAAAACAATTTATATAGTACTTGATTTACATTACAAACACCATGACGTCAACCATTTTATAATAAGGGAGACTTCAAATAAAATAATGTTTCTCACTATATTTTTCGCNGTAAGACTAAGTTGCGACACAAACTTTGTGCAAAACGAGAAAATAATTTTTGCAAATCAATTTTGTCGACGGGAAGTGATTTTCACTTGGTTTCCATAAAACATATTCATATACTTACTTTTTTACAATTTATTGTTATGAAAATGTATATTATATTATGATTACGATTGTCCTTTTTCCAATATCTTTTACTAGATAAGATTATGTAAAACTGTTACCACCGTTTTCTATTCTCTCTCTTTTCTATTAAGATGCGCCTACGAGACATAATATTTTGACTATCCCTTCCCTTCTAGTTTACCTTTGTCTCGACATATAGCTAGTCTGCCTTATCCTTTCTGAATTTTAGTCACTTCGTATTGTTTCATCACATAAAGTTATAATTATATATTACAAAATGTTACTTCTTTAAAAATGTTTTAACCCTTTTTTATAGTAGTAATATAATATCAATAAAACTCTGCAGGTTTGCTAATGAAACGCGACAAAATCGATTGCGTACTTCGTCTTTAGCTTGAATTCAAACATGAATTATTACTGGCCGTTTATATTTATGATTAGATTAGTGAGTATAAATATCACAAAAACGTATACAAGTGTCGTTTACATTATTCTCAACTTTCACGTTAAATGTAACTGGCTTGAAGATGATGGCGCTAATTGATACGTCGAGAGAAACCACAAGACACGCATAGGTTAATATATCTGATCAATCTCGATGTAAGTACACACCTTGACGGCATACGCCATAGCGATTGTTCGTGTTCATGCAGTCAAACTTCTTCATATAACAGAAGATACATTGCTTCCCTGGTGGTAATTTGAACTACTAGTGATAAGGTTTTTTTTAATAACACAAGTCTATCACAAAAGACCAAAAAAGAAACCTAAGTTTTGCTCAAGACAGCCCAACTGTTGATAATTGGCAATAACCGGATTACCATTTAAGTCATCGAGTAACCTCCCACACTCGGCAAAAACGTCTTTTCACTCTTGTTCATTTTTGTGGGTACACCCACCGACCTACAGAAAATTGGCTTGAAACAACACTTTGTATTTCAGCGATTGAATGAAGGTTACAGAAGGCTTTGAATCCCCTCGTTATGTTCCATTTCCCTTGCGTTTTCAAAAGTTACGACTATTCATGGATTATCACTTATCATCAGATGAACCGTCTACTCGTCTACCTATGAATAAAATAACAGGATAGCCATCAAAAAGCATAGCACTTACCAGCAACGGCGATGAGAGGCTGGTCGCGCATCGGCGTGCTCGTCGTGCGCGTTGGCTGCGCGCGTCGACACGGCGGCGTGCATTCTGGTGCTGTGCGCTGCAAACAAAACAACCACTCTTCAATATCACTAATAACTAGGGCGCTGGTTCAGTGCTTCTAAACTCCAGTTTAGAATCTGATGTCGTGGATTTTCTATACTGTAGCTAGTGAAATTACCGGGTATAAGAGACCTAACATCTGTTGTCTCGGGTGCCGGGCGCAGTGCGGCATTGATGGAGAATAATAACTGTCTACCAGTTGTTGGCCAATCAATCAATATTGCTGTTAGGTTCACTTGCCATCAGGTGAGCATCCTGACCGTCCTGTACACTTTGTGACATAAAAAAAACTAATCCAGCCTGAAGCCCATAGTGGAATTCACTTTATGTTATTTTTCTAGTCTGGATAGGACATTGTAGGGTGTTTCATTTTCATTGTTTGAAAAGAAAGATGATTTCGCACGCGTGGTGGGTTCCGGTCCAATCTTCCCATACACCTGCAGTGGGACGTTGCAGGTTAATGGTGATTAATAATATATTTATTTTCAATTACACATATCTAATCATCATCATCAGAATAGCCGGCAAGAAACTATAGTGACGCTTTTCAAAATTGTTAGCATATTGGTTACAGGGTTTTTCCATTTAACTACAAGTAAGTTTGTATTTTATTACAAAGATTTTGTGATTAACACTGTGTGCCGAATAAGACCACACACCTTTATACGATAAAAAATCGTCTTTTTGTTGTACCTTTTCTTTATTACAGTTTTTTATATTTAATTAACACTGGTGAAAGGGAAACTACTCTTATTTCTAGTACACGATGCGACATGATCCAGATAAATTGTGTTGCACTATTACCAGCACTAAGCCAGCATCCATTACGCGGAAGGTTACTTTCAAAGCCAGTTGTCCTTCTATCTCGGTTACGTCAAATATTTATCACGCTTTTAACAGTAACGTTATTCTTTTATTAAAATAGGAATAAAAAGATGAAAAGGTATGATGAAAGAAAGAGATAATTATAACAAAATTTGAGCTAAGTTTATGTCATCAGTGATCACCATCATCAGCAAAGAATAAAACCCGTCTAACAGGAAATAGGCCTACCCACAGCATAGGTTTGGCAAGATTGGGACGTAACCCACTATTCGGGTCCAATATGGATTGGCAGGTGTTAACGGCGACGATTACATAAAGCCCACAATGTGGATTCCCCGTGGGATTCGACCCATCACCACTGTAACACGCAGCGATGTAACGCTTTGGTGATTAAACCACGTTGGCAACACATAGACAGGACTAGCCTGACGCCCTTAGTCTTAGAATCTTGTTACGTACTAGTTAACCCACAGTCTCAATAACTAATGAAACTTACTTTAACTTGTAGTGCTTCCAGATAGCTTTTGTTTAACTACCGAGCCTCGACCCAGTCTTAGTGACTAAATTAGTGACGGACAAACTAGCCGCGAACTAGTTGGATAACTCGACTATCAGCAAGTAAGTATTTAAATATAAAATGATTTGTTAAAGAATATAAAGCAATTCAATTTCAAAATAAAGTTTATAATATACTCCGAAAACAAAAGCCCCTGCAATAACAAACAAGCAGTTATGACAACCATAAAAAAATCGCAAAGATAAATATCAAAAAAAAATTATATAGTACTTGATTTACATTACAAACACCATGACGTCAACCATTTTATAATAAGGGAGACTTCAAATAAAATAATGTTTCTCACTATATTTTTCGCTTTTACCTAGAAATATTATTTTTTGTGATCGGCCTATTATCGAGACTTACCGCTTTTGATTTATACTCCTTGAAGTAGATCCGCATCTTTGCCACCAACTCATGAATTTTATGACGTCACATAAGAAACAAGAGCCGGGTTTTATCACTCAAACATTCGTATGCGATACATACATTCCGTTCAAAAACACAAATTCAATGCTTTTACAAACTGACGGATTTGTATCACGAAACGTTCCGCGATTCGTGACTAACCTCCGATCACCTATCTGTTTTAATTGGTATACCGATATTGAAGTTTGGATGCCAAAAACACACGAATGCATTGTTACAATAAATGTGCTCGCAATAGTCATATTCCGTATTTAAAATAGATGAATGTTTCCAAACAAACCTTTTTTTACCGTTATATTATCTACTAAAAGCCAGTAATGGTTTTAGAATATGCGGTTTTAGTTATGTATATATGATAGCATCCTAAAACAAGTCACGTCTAATAAATTGTTGTGTGTTAATTCGCTAATATTACCCTATTCTATTAATTTTTTTTTACCACGTCCTTTTTTGAATTTTCTGTCTGTTCATCCGAAGCGTGGCTCTGCCACATTTAAATCTCTCAAAATATGTTTAGTAGCTTTTGCGTAAAATAAATATTAAACGTTCATTAAAATTAACTGACTAGCTTTTCGATTATTTACAACATAAGCAGGATAATAACTAAGTTCATTAAAAGAAGCCATGACGCTTCGTGAAATCAACGGGGACGTCGACTGAAACATCTTTTTTTTTAATAATACCTGTGAATAATTATTAGCCGTAACTAACTAACTCCCGCAAGAAATAGATTTTCTTTTGATTTTCGAGATAAACATAATAAATAAATAAAATAACACAGCGCCATCTAGTCCCAAGTTAAGCGTGAAGCCTGTATTATGGGTACTAAACAACGTATAAATATACTTATATTTTTTTTTGTAAATACATACATATACATAGAAAACACCCAGACCATTACAAACAGACATGTTCATGCACACAAAGGTTTGTACTGCCCGGGGATCGAACCCGGAACCCTTGGTGTTACAGTCGACCTCTTAACCGCAACACCAAATGGGTCGTCAAAAACATTGGAGTTAAAAATTACTAATGAGTAAATGCTTCTATAAAGGGATAATCATCAGAACATTCTAGAGTTTTGAGCCCACCAATAATGTAATTCCTAAGTACAAGTTAACACTAATAAAAAAATGACTGACTTAATGATCTGTGAAAAGCAATGTCACATTTTGATTTACGAGTACGTTTAGAAAATGGACGATTTCAGTCACGGCTGGTCAAAGCGCTTTCTCGGTTATTATTGAAAGCCATATAATCATGGGAAAGTGCGAGCAATTTTTACACATTACGAGTAAGCACTTGTAATTTTATAGGCGCCGTTTATGTTCAATTCAATATTGTAATTTTTTTGCAATATATGCATCGGAAAAGTGCACAATGGACAATTTGCAAATGCAAAATGCAATGTCAGTCTGATCCTCTATCAGTTCACCGAATGTTAACTAAAGCTTTTTTCTTTGGAACGCAGAAGGACTACAAACTCCCGAAGGGCAAGATTTCTTTTATTCATTTTTATATTGTCTTTTTAATTATTTATTGTTTAATTAAGATATGATATGCAAGAATAATAGTAAACTGATATTAAACTTACAAATTAAATTGTAAATGAACTGAGTTATATGAAAAGTAATTTTTTTTTCAAAACCTAACTCTTTATCGCAATGCAGGTGTTGACTGTATTGACATTTGCACATTTTGCCTTCCCACACAGAATGACAATGCTGATTGATATATGTTAACGAATACACGGTTCTCTGTGCTCTAATTAATGTTTTATGGTCACCCATCCAATGATTGACCACTCCGATTCTCGCTTGACTTGCACGAACAATCTAGCCACGCCATTGAGCCCTTAACTTTAACCGTATATCTATTCATTATAACTACACAAAAAAAATCTTGATCTATTTTGCAGACCAGGGTAACAAATAACCTTTACTTATTTTTATGTGTTCGATTAGGTCCACTAACAAAGGTAACATTTACTTAAACGATCACTGCCATATGCCAGCCTTTTCCATTCAAACGACGTACAACCGGCAAACACCAAACTACATCACTGACACAGAGCGATAACCGAATCCAATCTATTATCCATCGCATTTCAACTTTGAATATCTGTTTCGACACCGTTGCAATTCACCTAGCCCCAGATATTAGACCACAGTACACAGCCTAACCTTCGACGATCGGATCGAACGACATTCTATATAGGTAACTTGAGAACGTGCCTCCTCCGCAATGCAAATCAGTCACACTAAAGTGAATAATTTAGTATGGTGATTCCATCTTGGCATTCTATGAAGGCGATCTTATCGGTTCCAATATAATGATCATAACACTCGATATTTATGTGCAGAGGATGTTACATTCAATTTGCGAAGACAATACGGGCATACCACATTTGTGAACTCTCAAACTTAACAAAATGCTTAATAACTTTGGTTGTTATGTGTAAATATTGAAATATTTGTTTGTATTTGAAACATTGTTTACAATTTAAGTTCATTTAAGTAAAATATTTTTAAGTCGTAATTAAAAAAATCTGTTGGGTAACATTAAAGAACATCCCAGAAAACTAACGACTTTAAGCGACATTGTTATCTAAGATACTTTAATCAAACGACACTGACGCTTTTATCATATGCATAGATTTTTTGTATTTGTAAATTTAGCAAAGGAAACATAAAAAACTTCAATATGTTTAATATAGTTACTAAGTAACAATATAACAACGAGATTAATACGATAAATATAAAGTATCATAAAATTGACCTAGTACTTTTACAGTATTTTTATTTTGTAAATACATACATATTATACACAGACATGTTAATGCACACAAATGTTTGCATTGCCCGGAGATCGAACCCGGCAGCCTTGATGAAAGAGTCGAAATCTCAAAGAATTACACCACATGGATCGTCACACTATAACGTCCGACTGCAGTTACCAGGCCTTTTCATACAGCATAGCATGAGCAGGGAAATCCAGCCTAGAAATTAGGCACTTCGTGAGACACCACAAGCAACAATACAGCCCATCGCTACGTTATGTCCTTTTAACAGTATTGAACTGCAGAGATTTTCAGAAGCAGCCTTAGATGCTTAACAGACAATACGTCACAACAAGAGGATTTCTGCTTCCTATGTCGTGACTAGACCCCAATGTTCAACGGCATAAACTGTGTCAACGGAAACGACATAATGATGTTGAAGGTGTCCATATTTTACCACAGACTAACTATGGCAATCATTATTTATTTTTATATAAAATATTATTATATTTTTTTTATTTAAAATTTGAATATAAAATTTAAATAGATATATTGTTATATAAAAGATTAGAATAATTAATTAATTACAATTAGAACAAATACAATTCCTATTTCATAAAATAAATAAATGCATTGTTCCCTTAAGTATTTACACTCTGGCTACGCAATCTATACTAATATATAAAGCTGAAGAGTTTGTTTGTTTGTTTGTTTGAACGCGCTAATCTCAGGAACTACTGGTTCGATTTGAAAAAATATTTCAGTGTTAGATAGCTTATTTATCGAGGAAGGCTATAGGCTATATATCATCACGCTACAAGTAATAGAAGCGGAGCAGCAATGAAGAATGTTTCAAAATCGGGGGTATTTTTTCATACTTGGAGCTTCCGCTGCGTACGCTGCGTAAACGGTTAAAGTTACACAGAAGTCATGTATGAGAGTATTGTTCTGCTTTTAATAGTCTACAAAAAAGTCCGCAGCATATGTCTATCTTTTAAGGTTAGCTCACTATAAATATTTTTGCTAAAAAAAATTCTGAAATTGACCCCGAAACCTTCAAAGTTGGAGGGAGGGGAAATCGTATGTATAGTGATAAATGCAAGTACCGTGTTATCCCGAATTTAATGCGAGCGAAGCCGCGGGCAAAAGCTAGTTATCAATAAAGCGTAAGTCAGGAAGACACTTTCGAAACAATGAGTTATTTCATTCAATAATTTAAAATATGTTTATTAAAGTTTAATTAATTTCATACACAAAAGCAAGTATTTCATTATATTTTGTTTTATATACGAATATCTAAAAGTTCAAATTACATGTAACAACAGTTCTCTGCCCAATTACTTACGTCTTTTAATCAGATTAAAATTGCTTTTATTGGGCCCTAATGTAGCAATGAGTATCATTTTTCAGTGAATTTCATTGAAAGCCGTCTCAGATGATAATCAAAACCGTACATTACACAAATAACATTAACTTTATTTGCGACTCCAATTACGTAGTAAGAATCTGTTACTTATGAACTTCAATATAGGTACGCAAGATTTTAAAAAGCATGCCATAATTTAAGTTAACTTAGAATTTCTGGAATGCGTATTGTACACCTTGGTTTATTATAATAAACCAAGGTGTATGTAGGTGATATAGTGTAAATACCAAATAGGTAGATAAGGATAAAAAAATAATAAGGCTGATTGAAAGTATACTCATAGAAAAAACATATATATAACTTTGAATAGTCTAACGTTTTCATTCGTATGTATGACAAAAATCAGTAACATGTACTATGTAAACTTGTCAATTGCAAAGTTGCGGAAAAAAATCGCTACAAACACATTACCGAATTTGCTCAAGCACTTGGTTTAAATTCAAATAAAACGTAAATTTCTAATTAATACTTTCCACCGCAAAACGTAGTAGGAAGTTATTAAACGCCAATCTAGCCACGTTACGCACAAATTAACATTGCGAGCACATATTTTCGACAATATCATCCGAATAATTAACAATTTAATCGATTCATCACAATATCGATATACAATAAATCGATTTAAGTCGATAACAATACCAATGAAACACAAGAGACACGGGCTACGCGTAGGCAAGCGCGGCGTGTGCGCAACAAACTACCGAGCGGCGCATGCGCAGCCTTCTTTCACCGCGATCGATTTTGGCGATACCCGTAAAGGCGAGCTCCCATTAAGGATTTTCGCCAATTCGGAACCATGACCCGATTTCTCGGTATCAGATTTAAGAGATTTTATCAAGACAATGGGGGCCAAACAACAACCAATTAAACTATATCAAAATTAAAATTCTAAATGTAAAACCAAAGACAGCATTTATCGTTATACTGCTGAATAACTTCAATAAGAGATTTATATCTTTAATTCAATAAAACTTATATTTTACTCATAAATGTCTGGAAATGTCTATGTTTCGTTAAATTTAAAACCAATAACTTTTTATATATGGGACAAGTATTTGCATTCTGTATGTGATTTGATTTTAAATTGTCTATGATTTACTGTCAACATTGATACCTACCTACACCTAAATGAGTTACCTAAAGGCAATGTGTTATTGGTATCGTGCGTATCTAATGTTATACATACACTTTAGAATTATGTGGACTACTTAATATTATCAACTGGTTTTGGCTTAACAGCTTGACGAGGTAATTGGCAAGCGCAAAGTGCTCACAGCCTTAAATAAGTATGCACTTCAAGCATAAGGGTGCTTCAGTGGTAGTTGAAACCCCGTCCACCCCGATGGACTGATGACTTGCGAAAGGTGGCTTGTGAAAGCTAGATGAGAAAAGCGGAGAACCAGGACATCTGGCGCATAATGGAGAAGACTTATGATCAACAGCAAAAGGTCAAAGAGAGAGAAAACAATATCAAATGTGATAAATATCATAATATCAACGCGAATACGGTGCTTGAACGAGCTTCATCTTAACGAATAAACTAAAGAATCCATCGGTACACCTTTTTACGCAGTCTTAACGATTCCCAGTAAACGGCAATTAATAAATAGCTGGAATGGTCATTTCAACAACCGTCAAAGACGAATGAGCACGTACACAGAAATCACTTGATTGAATCGTTGCGTTTTATTGAATTAATCATTACTTGTTGTTGCAAAAATGACTGGAGACATTTTTGTGATGACGGAGTGCAGCCACTTAGCACATGTTTTACATTGTCCAGTGCGTCGTAGATAGCTAATAATATAATTGGTTTTAGGCACCTCTACTTTTCCTCATCGAGTGGGACCATGATTTAAAAAATACTCACAATTTTTTTCTCAGACAATGTTTTTGCTTGTTTTTTTAGAAGCACCTGTAATACACTTGGTGATTTCGAAACATTATATTAGTTAACTTCTGAGAAAAATATGTTAAATCAAACAAACCAGCAAATTATATGCATGTTTTTAAAACAAATGGCAGTCATACTGCAGTAATTTAAGGTAAACGATATCAATGAAAAATAGTAGCTTTTGTAGATAGAAGAGGAAAATCAACTCCTCATCATCCTTCACAGTTTAACGCAACTGCATTAACAGGAGAAATAGTCGAGACGACCTTGCAGTCTCCCGGTTTATATTTATTTATAAAATTGCATAATTACATCGACCAAACCGAGTTGATCATAACCAAATAAGAGCCTACATCGTGACTGAGACCGCGAGGTCGCCAGCATGTCAGCAATACTTGTGCAGGCAACACAATACAATCGATTACTGGTGGGCGCTACCAAAATTGGTATTACGCTTGACCAACGCGATCCGGCATCCGCGGTGCAATGCCAAAATTGAACTTTCGTATGCAATAAATAAGAAAATGTCGAGCTGGATCGCAAGTGCGCGATACTTTGGCGATGATGGTCGTTCGGTAGCGACGGAAGTCGGTTAGCGAAAAATTTTGAGGAAAATTATCATTGAAAAAGTAAGCAATTTTTTTTAATTTTCGCTTTCTAGCCTATTTGGAGTTATGATTGAGAAATCAGTAAGTACTAAATATAATCTTCCGAGGTACCTCCCAGTTTCGTTAAAGCATCCGTGTTCATGAAAATTTACGAAAAATATATACATAAATAAATTTAAGTTACTTTATTTCATTCATTAGATGGTACTGTGACGTATTATATCTCAATAGGTAATAATTTGTTTACCTAGAATATAATCAAAGTTCTCAGTTTCCCAGTACCTCTTGGAAAATGAAAGGTTATCAGATATTAGCCGCATCTTATGTGGTTTATAAACACTCCAACCCTATAGCAGACCTTATAAAGCCAGACCTGTCAGTTTCTCTTAGAAAAATAAACGAGGGTCTGGCGACCTGGCTTTATCGCCCAATATGCTATCGGTATTTTCCATGTTCCCTGCCCACTGTCTATTCAAAGTGTTACATTACAGGATACTGCGACTAACCATCTACGTCGCATGTTAGTAACTTGATTATGACCACTAGCTCAGGTCCAGTTCCATTATGCAGAATTAATCGCTTACCACGAGGTGACAATGGTGGGGTCCTTCGTCTCAAGCCACAGTAAGTTGATTCGTCCCCAAAAATAAAGGTACCAAGTTGCCTAGCCCTACCCAAATTTGCTGAGTAGAGGTTGTCAATCCACTTAAGCTGCGCGTACTACTGTACTATTGTTTTAAAGTGTATGGGAATGACAGCTTTTAATCAGCATTACAAAACTAGTTAAATATTAATATTCACGCATAAGTCTAAAAATATTATTGCTTTATAAACTCTCTTTACTGTTGAAACATCTCCAGGAGACCTCTGTTGTCTACCAAAAGATATTAGATTGTATCTCAATTCGTCAAAGTTATGAGTACATATAAAATATGACAGTAATCAATATAAAAAACATTCTCACAAATAGTAAATATTCACCAATTGTAAACTTTAATTAAATATTTAAGCATTTACCGTTGTGTTTATGTACGCGTTAATGACCATTTTAGGTAAAGATGGAAATTTATATTGCACTGAATCAAACGACTTCCATATACAGCCTACATACCTTAAAATGGATTTACAGCTCAATCAACTTAAACATGTTTATTCAACGGTACTGATAATTTTATATGATAATTTGTAGGTCAATTTTATATCTATGGCTTCGCTAATTAGAAACGGCTTTCAAGTTGCAAATCGGGCTAAAGTTCTATATTGATGTGAAAGTGATTACCTTATATCCCTGTAGTTATAACTTGGTGTTAATCGCTTTAAGAAAACTTAAAACAAGAACATCTATGATATCTAAAACAGAACTTAGGTACTTCACTGTCATCCGACATTGGAATCAGTTGTCCCTTATAGAAATATTATCATCCTGAAAATATGAAATAGGCTGTTGTGAAGCCTACTTTTTCATACGATTCTATTCCGTTCTGACATACCTCAATTAGGTGTTGTATAAATAAATATTTACACAGCGCCATCTAGTCCCAAACTAAGCATTTAGCCTATAATATGGGTACCAAACAACGGATAAACATACTTAAATATTTTTTCGTAAATACAAAATACATAATCATTATTCATAGAAGAAAATGTTAAATATGCAACCTCTTTTATTATAAGAACTTCAAACGAATAAGAATAATATTGATTGTTAGAAGTTGTCTCTTTTCTTTTACATTTGTAAATAGCAGACGTGTTTTTTCCTTTCATATATATTTTTATTACTGAATGAGTTGTTTCGTTGCATAATTCCATATTATTTGGCACCAATATTTTTCACACCCAGATCAATACAACAGACATGTTCATGCACACAAATGTTTGTACTGTCCGGGGATCGAGCCCGGAACCCGTGGTGTAAGAGCCGACGTCTTAACCAATAACACGACATGGATCATCTATATTTATTAGTGGGTCTGATGAGCCTCGTTCGCTATTTGATGTCAACAATAAACGAGATACTGACACAGCGCCATCTAGCCCCCATTTAAAGAAATAGCTTGTACTTGTATTAAACAAAAGACACCCAAAGTACAGACGCTAACTTGTTAATGCGTACTTAATAAACATTTTAAGACTAATATTCACAGATTAAAGATCATGTGACCTAACCTAAACCGGAACCCTTGATGAACTCTTCTGCTATATATATGTATGTTACACAATTATCTACTAGCACATTATATTAATGGTTCATCATCATCAGCTCATTATAAGTCTTGACCGAGGGTCGCCTGCCCGTAATAGTATAGGCCTTAGTTGTCCACGCGGGCCCAATGCGGGTAGGCCGACTTCACGCACAACCTTTAAATTTCTTCGTAGGTTTCTCACGATGTTTTCCTTTACCGTAAGAGCGTCGGATGAAAGTATATAAAACTTATATATAAATTCGAAAGGACATTGGTACGTGGCGGGATTTGAACCTGCACCCTCACACCACAACGGTCCAACCCAATGAGCCATTGGTGTGGACTGTTGCCTTCCGACGACGACGCTCATTGTGGATATTGATAGCTATCTTTACCCAAAGGTTAAGGTGAAGCAGATCCCTACCGTATTTGGCTAAGCGACAACTTCTCGGGTCAAGTTCGACGTCTTACGAATTGTATATTAGTCTGATATTTACCAATGACGTTGAATGTAAACATTGTTGTGTTACTGGTTCACGATTGCAATCTTTCTTTAAAACCTACTTTAATATTTTTTATATTTACAGAGCAAAAGCATTATGAATTCTTTTATATTAAATGCAGCTTATTTAATATAAAAATCATGTATAATTCATATTCATGCTGGGTTTTAAACTATGGCTGAGAGCCATCTGCGCTCGCCAATTGCCCGGTGAAGCTGAAAAGGCCATCTGCGGCCAACAGGAGTACTTAGTTATAAACAAAGCTTTAAAAAATTACAAATAAAGTATAATTGATGCTACTTTTAGGCTCGTTGCTATGTTTCCAAATTGACATATATACATATTAGGATTTTGAGTGGGTTATTTTATACTGCGCTTACGTTTTCTTTGTTTCCACTCACTAATTATTATTATGGCGTATTTTTATGAATATACTGAAATCTTAGCCACAGCAATAATAAATCTGATTAAGACTAATAGAGTCAGAATTTACAAACCACATTACGGCACTTATTGGCTAGTCGTCAAATTTGAACCACAGATAAGAACCGTACTTCAACTTTCAATTGGGAAAGATTTATAATAGCCCTCCTATCGAATAATTTCGACTTATTCGACAGTTGATAATACATACTCTTTTAAGAGTTGTAGCTATCAGCAAAACGACGAAAAAAACTTCACCAAAAATTAAGGCGAACAATTCATAAAGCATGAAGAAACGGGAAAATAACGATTACATAAAACCTCCGGAAAACAATTAAATTTATATGCATTTAATGTCATCACAAAAAGATATTTCCTTAATCACATCTCTCGATAAGGACTGCACGAATCCATACTACAGTAATACAACCTTTGTAATTATATTTAATATGACGATGATATGCCATTGAATCGGTTTAATTTATCAGATTATTTTCCTCTTCGAATTGTTAAAGTGTTTTAAGTATATTTTTATTATTTTATGAGTAAAAAGGGCTCTAATGAAAACGGCATTTTGTAATTAAATACTATTTAATGCAAAAAATACAATGTATCACAAGCAATAAGCCAAAAAAACAGAAGAGAATGATAAAATTTATGATTTAAAAATCGTAAAAAAGCATTGTAATACAAAATTCTTAACTTACACATCTAGGAGATGATCATCTCTGATTTAATGTCTAAACAACTATGTATGTATTCTAGACCTACTGGCTACGTTAAGCATAATTATAATCAAGGATTCTAAGGCAAAATTACGAAAATAGTGAAGAAATTTCAAACGTTTTTTTATGTTACAAAGAGTACAGGACGGCCAGGACGCTCGCCTAATAGTAAGTGATACGTCTAATCATGACAACGGCATTGATTGAGACCAAAACTGGTAAACAGTTATTATTCTTCCTCAATGCCGCACTACGCTCGACACCCGAGACAACAGATGTTAGGTCTCCTTACCCGGTAATTGTTTCAATTTATTTGAATATTAAGGGGTACCTACCAAGACAGCACTATATCGTGCAAATTGTAATATCTATGGACTCATTTAACATGTATTTGAATCCAAGATTCAAAGACAGCCAGAACTTTAATTTGGGCCTTTAAAAAAAGGAGGCGGATACATCTAACAACATTTTGTAATCCTTTAAGAAAAACAAACAATATTTTGAGTTCTCGTCATTTTTCTAAACTCTAATAATTCGGTGGATATCGATTCATATGGAACTAGAATATTGGATTACTAAAATGCTATCATAACTGTCTCTGTTGTAGGTCAATACCATATTCCTAATTAAAATGACACTAAGATTAGTCAGGTATTGTAGGTATTGTTTACATAACATTTATAAGTATATGAGTCATATTTTAAAAGTCATTCTAGTATAGTTCAAATTACTTCGACTATATTTTTTGTTCACTTCACGTCAAATTATTATTTTTAGATACAAACAAAATCTCGCTCGGAACGATAATAATGGTTGCTATTCTGGTATCATATAATGTGTGTAAACAAATTACTCTGTGTATCTCTTACTACATAAAGAAAAATGGACTATTATTATTATTACTCATTACTCACCATTTTCCCATCTCCGTCAATGCCATTCTCGACCAAGATATCCTCAAATAAAATATCAGCTTCACAGGGGGAACACAGATTACTGAGCAATTCACTAAATCTTTCTACTTTACGAACACACACGGCTCCTAACAATCCACCCATGTCTTCATCGTTCACAACATTTGGCACACCACTATCTTCTAATTTCACTACTTTAACAACATTATTGACTTCAATTGCTTGCGTAGGAATGTTAGGTTTGTGACTATCTTTAAGCTCTGCGGTTTTACCCACGACTATATCGTTGTTTTTAGTTTCGATATTGCTCTGGACGATTCCGTTTTCTACAACAAGGTTGTTAAATAAATCTTCAATATTTTCTTTCTCCAAGCTATCAGATAGTCCCTTATCATCCAGGATATCGTTTAAAATATCTTCATCTTTAATAAACAATGACTTCTCAACAGCGTGCTCAAGCTTCACATTATCAATCATTGCGTGTCAAAGAATGATTCTTTTTCCATTCATTTGGCTTAGAACCATTCTTTTCATCAATCAACTTTTCTTTCGAACTATTCACTAAAAAAACTCTTTTGTCTTTTTCTAAAATATTTTTATGACTGGAATGTTTAGATTTCGTTTTATTAGCACCAATTTCTTTTCAGAATAGCAAGCTGTAGGCGGGTTTTGACATTTTCTTTCTCATGACTCTGCCTTCTATTAGCAGCTAACTTTTGCTTATCTCTATCTACAATTTTAGAGCTTCTAGGTGTTTTCTATTATTATCTAGTGATTGGACCGAAGAGCTTCTTTTAGACTTCCTAGGTGACGGCGATGTATCGGAATTAGTGGCAGCGGCGGCTCTTAAGCGTGAGTACGAGTAGTTCTAATAGGCACTGAAGTTGAGGCTGTATTAAGATTTAACTCCGAGGAAGACTTGAGGTGTTCGGCGTTGTCATCAGACTGCGACCGACCAGCGGTTTTCTTAGGACGCCTGAAATTGAAAATAAATACCAAATTAACCAGTGTTCTTATTTGAATTCAAATAACAATTTTTTTCTGATATTTTGCCAATAGCAAACAAATTAAGATGTACCTTTCAGTGACGTTAGCCGAGAACAACGTCGCTGTTCTAGCTATTAACTGTTTTCTTCTCTCTTCTTTATACTTTTGTATTCTGGCCGCTCGGGCCTCATCCTGCGATTGGTTCATGGCGCACTCCCTCGCAGCAGACTACGTCACGTGCGCCAGCAACTCTCAAATCTTCTGAATGCTTTAATGTTGCTCTTATCCTCAATAAAGGCGTTGTCTAGCATGTCGGCATTAAGCACGTTAGGGCGGAATAGTTGCAGTGATAGGGTAGGCGAGGTGGCTGCTAGCTGGAAAGAAAGAAACGAAAACAATGAATACATTATTCGATAAATACAAAAACACGTAACCAGAAATTCATATGTGGAAATAAATAACCGGGCACTTGGCGAATTACAGGAAAATATAGGTTTATTTGAAATCAATTAGGTGTTGCGGTGATACTAAAATAATAAGTATATTATCACCGTGTGGTGATGCCGGATTAAAATACTATTTTGACAATACCCTTAATCTTACCGCGGTTACCGTAAGAAACAGGCAGGGCAACACATCGAACAGAGGTGCAACGGGTAGCAAGGTCCTCGCATTCAATATAAAGGAACTGGGCAGTCCACTGCTGAGGAATTCCAGCAGTGGACTGCCACAGGTTATTGAAGTATAATAGCTAAAAACAATATGACGATTTATAATCAAAGAAGCAAACAATGGTGTTTAATATATGATTGCACGGCAAAGGGAGTTCTACGCTACATTTCCAGCGAAACATCAAGCGCCTTTGTTCTATTGTTATGTGGCTCCCGGTAACATATGGGAATGTTACTACAGCTGCTGATTGTCCCGAATGCGTGAACATCGGCCGATTTGCGTCACTTCAATAATTAGGATATCTCTATTGCCATACAATGGGATGAATGCAACAATTTCCCACGTGTTTATTATTGTCTCTATTCCAAAAGTATTGTTCTGTATGTGAAATAATGTATTTACCAATAGAAAAGGTATTTCAAAGTCTACAGTTTTCTTTATATGCATATTCACTCGTTTCTTAGATGCCGGGAGCAGGCATATTTGACAAAAGTTTTTACTGCGTTTAATTTCTGTAAAGGTCTAATTAAAATACGGTAAACAATATTTTTACAAGACGTTTTGCTTTAGGCAATGTCAAATTCCGATCGCTTCTTTATATTTGTATTCGTTTTCTTAGCGTTAGGCTAACATGGTGATCTTACTACGAATTTTCACCTATTGTGTGCAAAATGGTGTTTTGAATACAATAGTTGTTCTAAACTGAGACATATCGAAACTATTTTTAGTAACTTGTGATAGTTTTTGTATTTTGCAGTCGGGCAAGCTTCATCAAAGTTATATCTTAATGACAACTTTTTGGAGGGAATAATGCAATGCCAAATATACCAGCCCATCAAAACTTAAATGTGGGTCTCTCTAATTCGACATTACTCATTAATATTGTAATGTACCATAATTAAGTGTATTGTAACATACATATTGATAAAAAAAAAGTGATCTAAGTTAGGCTATGGGGTTAGATAAAAAATGAAATCAGGACTACGTCATTTCATATCTAGGTGTAAGAAGTTAACACCGACACGACGATAAAAGTAAACTTCATCATCATCATCATCAGCTCATTATATGTCCCCACCGAGGGGCACGAGCCGCAAAGGGTGTATAGGCCTCAGTCATTCACGCGGGCCAAGTGCGATTGGCCGACTTACTTCACAACCATATAATGACTGTAGCATCGCAATATATTTATGAAAATTTAATTTATGTTCGTAAATACTATAACACCTTTAAGAAAATTGTGATTCACACAATTTTAATACTAGGAATAAAAACAAACTTGCTGTTCCGGACTTGAGACTACATAAAGTAGGTAAATCTTTTATAGGAAGATGTATAAAGTTTTTCAATAAGGTACCGCAAAATATTGTAGAGTTGCCCTTTCATATGTTTAAAGTTAGAATCAAACAACACCTTTCTAAAAAGGGTACTACACTATTGACGAATATTTATGTGATAAAAATCCGTGGTCTTAAACTGCTCAGCTATTTCAGTGTTTATGATATATTGTTACATTAAGGAATTGTTTTTAAAAACGCTACACTGTTGAGTTTTCTTGGGTGCTTCTTTCTCAACAGGCCAAACTACTGAAGCGCTTTTTTTNAAAGGGTACTACACTATTGACGAATATTTGTGATAAAAATCCGTGGTCTTAAACTGCTCAGCTATTTCAGTGTTTATGATATATTGTTACATTAAGGAATTGTTTTTAAAAAAGGCTACACTGTTGAGTTTTCTTGGGTGCTTCTTTCTCAACAGGCCAAACCACTGAAGCGCTTTTTTTAAAGCATCAAAACTCACATTTTTAGTTTAGTATTTTAATCGTTTTTTATTATATTAATGTATATTTTTTTGACGTTCATAAGTGCTTTTTGTAAGCGTAATTTGAAATAAATGTTTTTGACTTTGACTTTGAATTAAATTATGATAATGCCTATATTTTGCAGTGATCTGCAACATGTTGAAGAGAGAGCAGGAGCTGTGTATTTTAATTGTAATTTAACAGTGGATTCCCCAAACAACATATTTTTAAATTTTTTACTTTAACATTGTTTGGGAAAATATAAGTAGTAACAACCATGTTCCCAATTAAAATTTATTTTATTATGACAATTGTAGAGTTTCTTTGACAATTATAAGAGTTCAATACATGGGAGCTAAAAGTATTGTAAAATATTTGTTCTTAGCTATCTTTACTATGTGATAGACTCGGTAATGAGTCGCCTAGCCGTACGTCCGCAGTGCCAGATATCGTCCCGTGAAATAGAAGTATTTTGCTCATATGTGTTTGGAATGAGGGCACTATAGCTAGTAAAATTACCGGGTATAATAAACCTTACATCTGTTGTCTATGGTGACGGGCGCAGTGCGGCATGGATGGAGAAAATTTTTGTTAAAAATACAGTTGATCGCAATTAATGCCGCTCAGTCATAGTCAGGCGTATCACTTACCATCAGGTGAGCGTCCTGAACGTCCTGTACACTTTGTAACATAAAAGATATATCAATGAAGTGATTATAAAATCTGTTCTAATATTAACCTCCTTTTTGCTACTTATTATACAAAAAGTGAGATGAGAGGTGATTCCGAAATGTCACAATATTGTATTAGAGTTCAATGACAGGTCTTTTTGTAATTTAAAGGCGGAAAAAACGGCGCTCTCAGTACTTGGATAATTCATGCGTTGAGATGTTAAAACTTTTTGCTGACTTATTTAACTGATTCTTGATCAAATAAATGACGTGATACGATTTGTATTAGCCTTGTTCATATACCCTAATATTACTTAGAATACTTTATGATCACGTGTAGAACAAGAAGTAGACGTTCATATTTTTCTTCTTCTTCGGAATCTTGCCGACAGCTCACCTGTTGGTAATTAGTTGGTATATACTCTCTATAAAAAAAACATCAAAAGGGGGAGATAAAGGCGCCTACGCAAATCACCTTATATAAACGAGGTTTTAATTTTTACGTTACCATGAATCAGCTAAATATTAATAATTATTTTCCGCCAACATTGTCCTGCGTCCATCACAATACGATAGACATACCCTCTACTTACTCGTTTAAGATGTGATTTTTTCGGTTAACGTTTATTAAATACAAAATTCAAGAACCGTAATTTTGTATAGCCGCTTGTTACTAAAAGATTCCAAGGTTAACAAAAATACAGCAGCTCCATTTTCATAATTTAATAACCTAACCGAGCTTAACCCATAGCAAAGTCTCCTATTTAATCACAATAACGTTTAAATTAACGATAACCCAGCGCCACATTCTCTCGCCAGTACATCGCTATAACGCCTCAAATACCATAATGTAAATTGAATGTATAAATCTAGGGTCCGTTTTAATAGCACTTGGCAAGGTCATACATCGCGGGCTTGGCCGAAGGTTAAGGCAAAGTTGCGGTACTGTCGGCAAATTAATTCCTACCCGAGCGCACAGGATAAGTGATACCCGCAAACACAGATGTTGATTGTCTAGATACCGCACACTTTTACTGTGTGGAAGTACGAGTAAAGTATTTTTTACTTAAGTCTAGGATTGCACAAGGTTCTAATGACTGCCAATAGTTTTTATGTTATTGAGGACAAAAAAGTGAATTGTTAACTTAGTGGTAAAAGACACTGCCTCTGAATGGTACAATACCAGATGGTTAAGGAAGGACTTTAAGTCACGCGTAAGATTTTTTTTGACGTGACCTGATTCCACAGTTTTGTCGTACGTGGTAAAAATGAAGACGAGCACGACTCTAGATGACAGTACTTCTAAGTGAATAAAACTTCAAGTTCAGTCTTATTCCTTTAATCGCTAACGAATACATCCAAAAGCAATAGGTTTTTATTTTGTTTGGAATCCTGGCGGTTGGAAGGTTCCCATTTTTGCCAAATCCCAATTAATTTTTAGTTAAACTTCAATCAACTGAATCCAGCTGCCAATTACATATTGAGCATTGCACAAACTGCTATCAAGTAGCTTGTAATTAGGTGTTAGTCACCTACCGAATAACCTGAACACTTAGTAACATACTTATATTTTTAATTCAGTCATATATTTATAGACAGAAAACACCCTGACCGGTACAAACATACATGTACACAAATTGTAAAACTTTATAATTAAATAGTGAAATTTCCTTTTTAAGGATGCGACTTCATAAAGGAAAAAAAAAACTTTAATACGACTTTTATTTCCGTCTGTCCGTTAAGACCTTTTATTTTCCCTATGTCTTTGTAGCAACCACCGATATCGTAATAAATAAGCAGGTACCACGCGGGCGAAGCATGTTTTCTTGTCCCGGCTAATCGTAGCCATTTCTTACACTTCGACCGCACTACAGGCGCAGTCTTATGTATCCTTTTCCGGGTTCAAAGAAGATACGTAGTTTGCGGTTATGATCGATTCTACCATAGTGTTATCATAAATGATGCTATAATCATTATCATCCTCACTCATAAGTCTCATAACAGATATGGTAAATCAATAAATGCTTGATTGATGGTTTTGGTAAAACCTGTGTTTTTGACTGAAGAGTGAGGTAGTGATATTTTTGGATGTCAAAACTTGATCTTTTCAACACAAACATGCCTCCAGATATCATTTTTACATAATCAATATCAAGAGACTCCTTTTAAGTATATAAACGTTTCAAAATATCGTGTTCTTATTTAAAGTGCCTGAAACTCATTCCTGTTCCCGGTATTGAAATTAACCGTGGCTAGCGTTATACCACCAGGAGGCTGTACGAGTCCTTGCTTGCGTCCTTATACGTAAAACAAATTAGCCAAGGTCATGTTAAAGCTGAGTCGTTTCAAATGGATCTGTACTTTATACTGCACCTGCGCTGAGTATTATCAATCAAATTATTTTTAACGGTCTCCCCGTCTGTATGTGCGAGCCTTAATTATTTTAAATACGAGCGGCGACACCTGGCCCTTGTGAGTAAGGGTGTGTGCACACAACTTGCATGACACATAATTGTTTGTAATCCGAATTTCGATTTCAATCAGATGATATTTAATAATTAGGTTTTTAAGTGTGGCAGATCCATGGATTGACACGAATGGGTCGGCTCAGCTAGAAATGCCGCGGCTTAACAGAAAATTGTCTCGAAACAACGCCCTCCCAACTCGTAGTCACACCAAACTCAAAATATCTTTATTTAAGTAACTTTTTCACACTCAATTGTTATTATAATATTTTTATTGTTTCACTAGTACACCAGACTGTCTCTACAGTATAACAAACAAGCATTTTTTCTTGTCACTATGCGGCCATTCGTGGGTTTGAACCCACGGGTCTCGGATCACGTACCAATTATTCCATTGTTGTTCATTTATAATATCTGTAATTTAGTCAATATTAAATTTGTTTTCCTTCATTTAACTTATTAGTTTTCAATTACAAAAATTTTTTTTCTTAGGTTAACCACGAAGTTAACGACGAACCACCTTAACCACGAAGTTTAAGCTTCTGTTTTTAGTGAGACCGAAGATCCGATTATCTTTTGTATGTACACATTATGCAACCGCCTTTACAAGGAAAGTAACCGTGCTTCTTTATTATCTGATCAGTTCGGCATTTCGCAACACGATCCTTGGAACGGTTATTCGAAACATTTAAATGAAGTACGAATATGTATCTTACTAACAGAATAAAGTGTATGCAGTGAAAATGAATTTATTCAGGTTAAAGCCGTATCGACAAGGATTATACCAGTTCTAAAGGGCAAATGTGAAACGACATGTCTGGGAGAAAGTGTGATTGCTAGTCTGATTATATCTGTGTATTGTTTTAGGTGCATTACGATTTAAGTTCAAATTCAAAGCTTTTCCATTTTATGTTTTTATTAGGATAGGTTGATATTTTTATTTGACTTACTCGTTAAGTCAAATATATTATGGGCCACTTATATTTTACGTGGTGTTTTTAAATTCTATAATAAACTGCAGGGCGTCCCACGCTTCGCTTGCTAAGACGTGGTCTCCATTCCAGAACTAGTCTGTTCCAACGGCCATCGGTTTTACGACATGAGTGACCAGCCCACTGCCACTTCAATTTGCCGATCCGACAGGCAATGGCAGTAACTTTGTCAGTTCTCTTACGGATTAGTTAATTTCTGATCTTATCCCTGAGAGAGACCCCGAGCACAGCTGCTTACGCGTTAAGTGACTTTGAACTTGTGAACAAATCCCGCAGTCAGTGTCCATGTGACAGCTGCGCACGGGTAGGATCTGGTAGGACGCATTACTCAAAGACTTTCCTCTTAAAGCTGCGGAATCGTTGACGTTGGGACTTGACGTAACTTCCCAAACTCAACATAAATAACATACAAGGTTACAAAATTTAAATACAAGTTTCATTGTGGTTTTGATCTCAATGAATTTGTAACTGACTTAAAATCTATTCAATTTTCCAGCTGCCTGAATTATTCAGACCATTGTCGTTTACGTTTGCACACATACAAAAAACCTATTTTGAATTTTAAAAAACCAATGTCGATATTGAACTACTTTTGCAATTCTGACGTTGACGAATTTAAAGTGTAACTTACGTCAGCAACTACAAGGTGCTACCTGTTTCTTCTATGTTTTCAACTTGGTTAAATAAATAAATAATAATAAATATATAACTAAATATCCACTAACATTCACACAGCGCCATCTAGACCCAAGTTAAGCGTGAAGCCTGTATTATAGGTACTAAACAACGGATAAACATACTAATATACGCTTTTTTTGTAAATACATACATATTATACATAGAGAACACCCAGACCATTACAAACAGACATGTTCATGCACACAAATGTTTGTACTGCTCGGGGATCGAACCCGGAATCCGTTACACTAAATGTGTCGCCAAATTTGGGTGGGTGAATTAATGCCACCAGGGCTTCTTGGACTATTAATATTTTAGGAGATTTATGGGTAACCCAGCTTCAGTAGGTCTACCTTCCAGATAATGCAGCTATCTAGACTTATAGATCAAATATCAAGGGGAACTCGGACCAACCATCACATGGCTATGCAGTGTGAGAAGGCTTGTTGCCTGAATTGAGACCATAAAAGTCGATGATGATTTTTTTGCTGCCGAAAAACCGTAATTTCTCATCCAGAAATCTGTAATTCTAGTAGGATTCCAGAATTCCATAGGATAAAGGATCAACAGTTATATCTCGATACTTGGATAATTCGTGACTAACTTAAAGGCAACAATACTTTAACCTACCTGATAACACACTAAGATATGGTAACGTAATTTATAATGTGTATTCGTGCGTTGGCGATTTATTTATATATTATACAGTGCGCGTATGAATAAAATTTGAGCCAAATCTAGTCCTTAGTCGTGAAGTGTATTTTTAAATCCGCTTTCGTTTTCCCTATAATCTTGAAAACAAATATTTATTAAAAATTTTCAAGAAATATGTTATAATAAGTTATGGGAGTAAGAATTTACTCAGAAATTCTAGCATTTGTGTTTAAGCACTTGCCGGGGATTACTGTCATCGAACAATAGATATTAACCAAGGGTTCCGGGTTCGATCTCCGGGTAGTAAAAACATTTGTGTACATTAATACTTTGTTTGTCTGCTTTGGTTTGGTTGTTTCTATGTTTAATATGTATTTTCAAAAAGGTTATCGGTATATTAATTCGTTGCTTAGTACATATCAACCAGCTTCTCGTCTCGTCGGATAACGTACATATAATTTCGAAAATGCGACACATTGGTACGTGGCGGGATTTGCACCTCAGCCCTCCCGGTAGGAGGGCAACAGTCCACACCATTGAACCATCGACGCTCATTATAGTATATATCAGTTACCTATCCACACTATCCGCTAATACAGTGTCAAAGGATCACGATTCGATCCATTAAAAGCTCTCTTCCTAAGTCACTACATTCGATTCACGCGTTCGCAAAAGGAAGATGAATGAACACTAATCGTCCGGATCATCAAGCGCCATTGACGGCGTGAACGAAACCAAGCCAGCCGTGTGACATCATTATGTCATGATTTACAAACTGAATGATTGATTACTTTCCAAAATTATCATGTGTAATGCTGGCCAAATGTGCGATGAGACTATAGCCTATATTAAATTAAAAAAATATTCCTTGTATAAAATTATTATGTATAATTTTTTTTTCTTTTTTGAGTGGTCCAATATTTATTTTCGAATCTGAAAGCTGGAGCCGCGTTAATAATAACAAGGTTATTTTAAAATTGAAAAAATTATTGTAAATTTTGGATTTGAGTACATTTTTGATTTTATGGTGATTACTTTGTAAAACTAAAAATTACTTTATTCAGGTTAAGGCCGAACCACTGAAGCGCTTTTTTTTCAAAACATCAAACTCATATTTTAGTTTAGTATTTAATCGTTTTTATTATATTTTTGTATATTTTTTGACGTTCATAAGTTTTTGTAAGCCTAACTTGAAATAAATGTTTTTGACTTTGACTTAAGGATTTCGTAGTCGAGGTTATTCAGTATAACGAACGTGTCTACCTAATAAACATCAGCTACGGCTTATTTCGTCAAAAATGGTATTTGCGGGTAGCGTCATAACATAAACTAAAAATAGCAAAATACAATCAAAAGTATCTGTAAATGATTTATTAAATTAAGATATTTTAAGATAAGTTTGAAAAGAAATTGAAATATTTTATTAAATAAAAAATAAATTATCTGGATCTAAGAAAAACGTTTATCATCATCATCAGCTCATTAAACGTCCCCACCGAGGGGCACGAGCCTACCCGTATAGGGTGATTATTAGGCCTTAGTCGTCCACGCGGGCCCAGTGCGGATTGGACGACTTCACATACAATCTTCGAATCTCTTCGCAGGCGTGCATGAAGGTTTCCTCACGATGTTTTCCTTCACCGTAAGAGCGTTGGATAACTAACGTACATATATTTTTAGAAAATTCGAAAATACATTGGTACGTGTCGGGATTTGAACCTCAGCCAAGCCTCCCGGTAGGAAGGCGACAGTCCACACCACTGAGCCACCGACGCTCTATATTTGAGCTTTGCTATGCATTAATCCTATAATCCGATTCCAGTCCACAGCTGAATATAGGTCAACTGCTGGTTCCTGGCGAAGAGTTGACGAGGAAAACGAGAGATATGTGTAAAATTGTATGTTTACTTTGAAAAAAAACCATATATTGTACATTGTGATCTCTTAAACCTTCTACCCGTCCTATAAAATAAGCGACAACTTTAAAAACATTATCGTTCTAGAAGATGATCCCTGCAACCACAGACATCCGAATATACAATTAGACTGGACAAGCCGCCAAGTTTATAGGCAGTCCCAGTGTCGCAATTTCTTTTCGGTTCTTACCTGTGAAAAGTTATTAAATTTCTCGGTAAATTTACTGATTCCTTGCGATGATGGCATGTTACAATTGCACAGGATGGCATTTTGGGAAAAAACGGTAATTTCTTCTTATATTCGTGCGTCTTGACTCATCTCACAGAGCGTAAACTGGCAGCCAGTGTATGCTCGTTGAGCTTACATTTGTCGCACTTAAAAACGCGGCTTGCCCTATCTCCTGTATTGGGAAATCTGTGCCTGCAACCCATGAGTGCCCATTTTTGCTTTTCAAGAACACTTATTATTATTTACTAAAATCAGGATTCTAGATTCAGATTTGCAAGGTTTTAAATTTAATAATAAAAACATTTTGAGGTCACATATGAGAACCAACAACAAATATGCGGCTGTTTTTATCACGGTCACTTTATCGACAAAGTGATAATAAATCTAACAAAATAATAAAACAGTGGATAATAAACGACACATTGTATCCAAGGAAGATTGCAATCAAATGTATACGTCTTGTCATTGCTCAGCATCTGATAACATATGCATCTTGATCGTATAATTTAGTCGGAATGTATACGTATTTCCTAATGTCGTCATTGATAAATTATAATTTGGACGGTGTCTAATTTAATTCGAGATAGTGAAAATAACTGTAGTTAATTTGCGGACAGAGCATTAAGTCCGTTTTATCATCATCATCAACAGCCCACTGCAGGGCACAGGCTTTCCCGCACAGCACAGCCATGGGGAGATTGGGCTGTAACCCACCAGCGGGCCCAATGCAGATTGGTGGATGTTAACAACTGCCATCCTATAATAATAATAATCATTTAATAATCATTTATTTATAACCCAGGTGTTATACATAGTAAGTCATTTCAGGTATAGTTTAGGTTAGGGGTTTACAAAGTATGGTTGCAGCAAAAGGTGAACCCTGTATTTTCAATGTCAGGGATTCCTCTACACTGTTAAACAAAACTAAAAGTGACACAGTTTTACAGTTTATAAGTGCGTAATTAGGATCATGAACATAATTTTCTTAAAATAACAATAAGAAAAAAAATACAAAAATGTGATGTATGTATACTGAGGTACGCGCGCGCGTGCTATGAAAGCAGCCGGGACCGATAGCTTAACGTGCCCTCAAGCAAGGGTTAAACTCATAGTGATTCATTTAATTCAGGCCTAAAAAGGAGCTGTATATCTCGAATGATCTGGTGGCGTCTTCGGTGTGCACCTTAAACTAAGATTCATCTGTAAGGATCCTTAGTAAGGGTTTTTTAAAATGTTAATTTATTACAATCAGTTGATGGTATTTGCTAATAAATACATTGTCAAAATAACTTCAAAACTTACACATGACTTATTATTCTTACAGCAAACTTCCGTGCACGCGCTAGGGTATTCAACGTTATTGTAATTCATATATTTATATATATATAAGTACTTGTAGTCTTACCAATCTTACGAATGGTCTTTAACTAGAGATCCCTCGCTTATCTGTAAGTCCCTACACTTTGTCGGTTCCTAAACCTGGTATATTAAAGGAAATTAGGATGCATTCAATGCACACACGATATCACAACTATCTATTCCGTACACGGACGTGAGATGCAGTATGTAATGCACTGCGTTGCATCATCCCAAATAATGCACCGTACACAAGGAACTAGGCCGGGCAATTATTTATAAAGCACTTCATACACGGACGGAAATTGAATCGATAGCTTGGTCATATTGTGAACAACTAACGCCGTGTGGTATGAGCTCATTGGTAAATTGAATATTAAATCAGCTGTGACGTAAGAATCCATTTTCTCTCTCTTCAATCTATTGCAGTCCACTGCTGGACCTAGGTCTCCCCCATTTTGCGCCAGACATCCCGGTCCTCTGCCTTTCTCATCCAGCTTCCACCAGCGACCTTTCGCAAGTCGTCGGCTCATCGGGCCGGCGTCCTACGCTACGCTTGCCAAGACGCGGTCTCCACTCCAGAACTCGTCTGCTCCAACGGCCATCAGTTCAGCGAATCCATTTACCAAAAAGATAATAAAATGTAACAAAAAGATACGCATATAAAAGAAATTAAAAAAACTTGTACCCTACACTAATATTGTAAAGGTAAAAGTGTATGTTATGTACTAACATTCGCAGCTAAGACATGGACACTGACGGCAGGAGTTCAAAGTCACTCAACGCGCAATGGAGCGAGCTCCATCCATGAGCTCGGGTCTCACTTAGGGATAAGATCAGAAATGATTTAATCCGTAAGAGAAATAAAGTTACCGACATAGCCCGCCGGATCAGCAAGTTGAAGTGGCAGCGGCTGGTCACGTATGTCGCAGAACCGATGGCCGTTGGAGCAGACGAGTTCTGGAGTGGAGACCGTGTCTCGACAAGCGTAGCGTAGGACGCCCTCCGGCCCGATGGATCGACGACTTGCTAAAGGTCGCTGGTGGAGGCTGGATTAGAAAAGCGGAGCGCCGGGATATCTGGCGCAAAATCGGGGAGGCAAAATCTAAAAAGATGAAGTAGAATAGTAAAAGTTTATGACTAAGTTTGTTAAGAACTTCATGTTCTAAACATCTAAAAAGGATTTTGGAGAAACTACAACAACATTGATAATGTATCAGAATGACATGACATGACGCGGTTGATTAGAGTCCAATATATACCTCATACGGCGAAGGAAAACATCGTGAGGAAACTTGCGCACGCGTACGAAGAAATTCAAAGGTTGAGCGTGAAGTCGGCCAATCCGCACTGAGTCCGCATGGACGGCTTAGACCTATACGGTTGGGACGTTAATGAGCACAATTTTGTGACTCCGTCCGTATTTTTTATACGTCCATTTGCGCATTAGATTAAGTTGAATAAAAGTGCGGTTCTACCCTTTCTTCCTAAGGGATGGGGAGAATAGGTGCGGTGACAATTTTGTTCTAATCTGCCACTAACAAGGCACTGCATATAAGTAAGTCACTTAAACAGTCGATATTAGTAGTGATTCTAAACACGCGCAAATAGAGCCTGCCAAGCCTAGCCAGGTGTGTCATCAAGTGCTGTTGCACAACAGTTTCTCCGAAGTGAGTCACGGGCAAAATTCTGCACATTATCTGTGTAACATTAAAATTTCACGTCACGTGCGCATTCTGTTCTATTATTCGACAAATGTCGGTTTGCGAGGTGAATTTTAAATCTGTCAGACAATTTATTGTCGGAATTAAGTGCTTGTTTTGAATTTGGAAGCCGCTTTAATAGTTACCTTCATTTGTTTTCATTTCTGGCTATGCCCATTTAGGAACTTATTATTAGATATCTCTTCTTCTGTTGCAGTCCAAAGAACATAGGACTCTCTTATTTTTCGCCATATATCACAGTCCTCAACTTTCATCAACCAGCTTCTTCCAGAAAACTTTTGCGAGGCGTCGAACCCGTTATGATTTAGAATTAGTAACTTTATGGTTGGGCTTATGGAGTTTCATCATCAGGATCATTATATTATCAGTCATAATTTTTTCCTTCCTAAACTTCCTAAAATCATTTCTGCTCGTTAACGTTTAGTAAGCAACAATACATTGTATTCTTCAAGACTTCTCAGTATACAATGTATTAGTTATTTAGACAAAGTTGTACAATTACATGTGTATACAAGTTTTTACGTACCTAACTCTTAAGACTTATTCGTTTTCAACTGGGCGACCCACAATCAAATTATTTTACTTCGTTACATTACTACAAATAAAATGTAGTTTTTGAAGACAGGATTATAAAAGTTAATATGAAACTTTGTCAATTTTAAACTGGGGCTGCTACTTTGCACGCATAAAGCTACTATGACGTAGGCAAACCGTATGAAAGATTTTGATAATATAGAGGATGAAATGTTGTATAAATGTTCTTAGATTTTCAACTGAATGAACTGAAATTAAAACTATACCTAATTAATAATACTACTTCTTCATGTGAGTGAAGCCGCGAGCAATAGCTGGTGAAATATAAACGTCATAGGTTACCATTGAAAACGAGCATCGCATAAAGTCGTTTCCTTTTTCGTAAAAATAAATCTATTTATTCCTAAAATTTTGAGGTAACATATGTGTACTTTAACTTCCAGCTATTGCAGATATTCTGCGAAACGTAATATCCGTCTACCAGCACTAATTAGGTAAACAATAAGCGTATCTGAGGTCTACTGTAAGCCCGTCAAACCTTCATATTGAACGTGATTTGATGTGTATGTGTTTGGGAGAATCGTTATTTGTTAAGAATTTCAACAAGTTTTTTATCTGTAGATTTGATTGCAACTCGGTAATATTCAGAATTCATTGTGAATTATGTAGTTCTGCTTGATATACTAGAAACAAGAAATCGATCATAAGCATTACTTTGTATCTAGATATTGGTGGGTATAGATTATTTAATACATAGCAAACAATAACAGAAGGCTATAATATCTGTTAGTAGAGAAATTGTAGCAAGCAAGCTAGAAAATAAAATATAAAAACCTTAAAAAATTGGAGTAAATAAGACCCACTTACGTAGGCCTAAGGTAATTGCTTGATATGATAAATTAGAGGACATTTTATCATAATAATGAAACATTAAGACTGTGAGTTCAAACTGTTTGGAAAATAAACTGAAACACCGTTTCCAGAGTAAAATAACGCTTAATCTATGAAGGTATTTCTAGTGTGACTGAACAGTTTATCTGAATAAATAAAATTAATCTTGAACGTGACTGATGAGGCTTGTTTCAAAGCTGAAGTCATGAGATGAAAATGTTGCGAGAATTAGGGCGGCACGATAAGAATTGAGGCTATTAAGAAATTAGTCATAGCGTTACATTCTAACATGATATCACTTGGTAAATACTTAATATATTTTTATAATTAGGTCCTTTTTAAAATTATACTATTATCCGACGCTCTTACGGTAAAGGAAAATATCGTAAGGAAACCTGCGCACGCCTGCAAAGAGATTTAAAGGTTTTGCGTAAAGTCTGCCAATCTGCACTAGCCCCGCGTGGACGACTAAGGCCTGTAAACGCCATTCGGCAAGGCTCGTGCCTCTCGGTGGGGACGATTGATGATTCATAGATAAGCAAACGACTAGACGAATCACCATATGGTTAATGATATCGTAGTAATATTCGCAACTTTAAAGGAGCCACGCGTTTCAAACTTGTAAAAAGAAGGGAGATTGGACTCTTTCTCTCAATTTTTTTTTGGGTAAAAACAACATTGTGGAACAATATTTGCTGACAAATAACATGAAAAAAGTGTTATTTCTACACCAGCATTATTTGCCACAGATTAATAAATACATAGTGAATAGAGAGTGGTAACAACTACTTAAAACACACTGATTCTATACAAATAGTAAGCAAAAATGAAATAGTGAGAATACTGCGAAAACGTTACATAATAGTAGGTGCTTTTTATTAACAAAGTAATTAAACACATAAAACACATGAGTGCAGATACACTTACAGTAAGTATTGATTTGCAAACAAGGCAATGATACATTTCCTTTATTCGCTCGCTATTGAACTTGATATAAACAAACTCACTGGGCAAAACACAACGTTTGCATTGTTGTATGTTTTTTAGTTATAAAGTGTAATATACTGTATTATATATTAACAATTATGAATCCTATTATTTAAAGTATGCAATATGTACTTATTACTTAAATACGTATAAGTTTCTTAAGGTCAGCGAATGAAACGCACTTTTAATTATAAGGTGCCTTTCAAGCCTTCCAATAACAATCACTCAAAGTATTCCAAAGTTTATGGTCCGTAAAATATTGTTTTAAATAATATCATGGCTAGGTAAGTAATATACAACAATTGTTTTAGCTAACGTAAGTGGTTCTTAGAATAAGAAATACAAATTATAAGTAAAAATGTCGGATTGTTTGGGCTAAATATAAAAAATTGTAATAGATTCTAAATGCGTGTCGGTACATAAAGGCATTCCTTTGTAAGTTAACAAGCATCTGAGTTACGGTGCTGGTTTTCAATAAGATGTTGGACACTGACGTAATCCACATTTTTTTCCTGGCAGGTATTTGGCACCTTTTATGCGACGCGACGGATGGTCTATGTTCTATGTTATGGGGTTTGGTTTCCGCACTTGATCCTTAAAGTGGACCATTGTGCGTGCGCGACGGATGGTCTTTTGGTCTTACAATATCTTCGTCTAGTGAGAGAATAGTAAACAGAAAAGTTTAATGTAAATACCCCAAGACATAATCACACAACGCCTGATTGAGTCTAGCAATTTCAGCAACTTTTATCATGGGTACTGAACAACGGATAAATATACTTTTATGATTTTTTTTGTAATAAATACGTAATATGGCTAGAAACCCCCGAGTATCGAACCAGGAACTCTTGGTGTAGTAGCTGACGTCGTAGTTACTTTGAGTAGAGTAATCATGTTATTAACTTTTTTGCTATTGTTTACAAGGCCCGAGCCATATAAAATCATTTTTTAAAAACCCCAAAATTTCACTCCTTCATATAGCTAAAATTTTCATGAAAAATATCTAACGTAGAGGATTTAGTGTTTACCTTGCATACACTACAGTTAAGGATTCGTTTTTTTGCCTGAAATCTTTCAAGTAGACAGTAAAAGCGTGATAAATATGTCATTTGCAACTTTACAATTTCGGTGTAAATATATCCACGCCTGTTGTGCGCACGCGCACAAGATTTTACTCTTAACAGGGATGCCATTATACCTAAAAATATATATAAAATAGTGCCATCTTGCCCATGTTTATAAGTTGAACAAATGTTGGTTTCATACTTGAAGTAGGAAATAGTTTATCTTGAAATGCTTAGTTATCTTAATATTTTTAATTTCCTCCTACTTGACGCCTTACGGTACACCAACCAAGGATTCCGGGTTTGATCCCGGTCAAAACAAACATATGTGTGAAATATGTTTGCATTAATCGTGTATTTCTAATATGTATTTATCTACAAAAAAGGACATAAATATAAATTTAACCGTTGATAAGCACCTGTAATATGGTTGCTAAACAAAGAATCAGATGGAGCTTCTTTCTTAAATTATAGCCAGATAGCGCTACGTCAATTTCGGTGGATATTAAAATACATTATTATCCCAGTAGCATGAATTCTTTCACGGATAAGAAAGATTTCTTTTGAAGATGAGCAAAGCGAATTTACCAATCTTGAAAGATGGCAGCCCTGTGCGCCGCCGCATACCGCGTATCACGCCCGACACAATTATACAACAAATGACATGTTCAGATTAATCGACGAGATAAACCGTCGTGCTTTAATAATTCATGATTTGTCCGCAAGCTGTATTTTAATTTCTATTAGACGGTGATTAGTGTCTTGTGTTATTTATTTTTAATATTAATATGTATACCTCCTATGCAAGTTTTCTTTTAAACCATTTGTTTTTATAAAACAAATAGCATTTAACGCACGATGTTATCATTACCTGATAACGCCATGTTTTATGCAAAGCATAAATTTTATTCGACGACCCATTTGGTGTTGCGGTTGAGACGTCGACTGCAACACCAAAGGATTCGGGTTCGATCCCCGGGTATTACAAACATTTGTGTGCATGAACATGCCAGTTTGTAATGGTCTGGGTGTTTTCTATGTATAATATGTATGTATTTACAAATTATATAAGTATGTTTATCCGTTGTTTAGTACCCATAACACAGGCTTCACGCTTAACTTAGCGCTAGATGGCGCTGTGTGAATGTCAGTGGATATTTATTAAATATTATTTATTCCGGTTGTATATTGAGTAAGGATCATAGCCTGTTTCGGCGGTCATGGGTCCGATTTCAATGAGAATCAAAGATTTTTAATCACTGTAGAAATAGTAAGCAATAAAGAATAAACATAATTCTGTGGCAGAACACAAAAAATCCTTAAATTTACAACTTCAGTCCAAAATATAGTGTAGAATCCTACGAAAGTTAGCTGAATTTCCCAGGAAATTAATAAATTTGCGCTTCTTGTTATTTTCCGGTGACATATACAATCTACCATTTGCCATGGCGATGAAAACACCAGACGCTGGTGTATCTTGGCTACCTTCTCCTAGGAATGAAGGCTTCTTCTCCTTTCTTCAATAAATCATAAAGGATTAAATAAAAAGGGTGGTCAAATATCGTTAAGATCGCTGGCAAGGGTCTTTGTAATAACTACGAGTATTCATACTGATAATGATGAACACATTACTTAAGCGTGCCATATCAAGAATTATTAAAAACCATAAAAGTAAATTTATATCTTGAATTGTTCGCAGTCTTAACTAGTGAAGTGGGTGGTGAAATTAAACAAATTGGTCTGAATTGATGTGCAAACACTAAGAGACTGAATTGGACGATGTAAAAGAGAAATGTACTTCCCAGAATAGACTTTAAGTGTTTGTAGGTCAGAGTTGAACTTCAATTATACATTTATTTGATAATAAAATTATCATGAAAAAATTACTTAATTGTCTTCAATTGTCAGAGTCGCTTCCGCTACATAAATAAATAATGAATCAAGACAAATGATTGCCTTTTTGTTGTTTTAATGTTATTAATTAATCACTAAGTAAATAATGAATGATTTTTTATGTGCAATAGTAAAATGAGGGTCGTGTAACGGTCTAAAATCGTTACCCGCATACGTGTCACATTCTTAGAACTTTCTAGAATAACTCATCCGTCGTGAAAATAACTATATTTATATCACTTTCGTTAACGTGCTAAATCGCAAGTGATGAATATTTGAAGCAGGGTTTATTTAGTACTTAATGTTAGCACTAAACAAGAAGCTGATTGTTGCTTATGACTTTCACCGTTTAGTTTCTTTAGCCTCTGCGTTGGACATATTCATACCATTACCTTGTCTACGATTTTAAATAATCCTAAATAAAATTAGAGACATTATAAAAACCCAACTACTTTATTTAATGCTTAATCAACCGAAAAGGCTGGAACAAACAATAACAACAATTACATAAAATTTGATAAACTAATCGATATTTGATGAAGCTATTTTATAGTCTGATAATAAGAACAAAAATTTAACAATCTTCCAAAATGATTTTAATAAAAATGGAGGCGCCCAAACACGCTGTCGTCATTTATAAAATGTCAAAGCTCACATAATGACATCAATACCACACATTTGACGGTCAAGTTATAATTTTATGTCAATTAAATCATAATATCATCAGTTATGTCATAAAACCTCGAGGAATCTTGTTCGTAGCACTTAATTGCTTAAGTATATGTGTGAAGTCGAGGCTTGATGCAAAAAAAGCCAGCCTTATTTCAAACCTGCTTTACCTGATGGGTCGTGTTGTGATGGCTCATTTCCTCTAAGGGAAGTAATCATCATCATCAGCTCATTAAACGTCCTTTTGGTGTAATAACCATTTTTTCCTACTTACATGTAGCTCGCTACTGATAACATTGCGATAAGCGAATAGCAATTTACTCCGTTGAAACTGTAATGTTGTAGTTATAGCACATATTTGAGTATATTTTAAATAAAGCCTTGACAACCAAAAACATTAAACAGCAATTGTATGTTTGAGTCATGAATGTATAAAAAAAACAGATCGACTGTCATCAATAATAAAATGTGTCCCTGAAATGAGTCTTTTTTTCTTACATCATTATCATTATTATGAGCCTTTTACATTCCACTGGAAGACACAGGGCTTTCTACACAGCGCAGTTGTAAACATTGGCCATATCTCACGACAGACCAAATGCCGAATGGTAAGATTTATTTATTTTATTTATGTATTTCACGATCCAGGATTACAGCCGGGATTATGTATCGTATTACAAATGCAAGCGTTTGAATAATGACGTAATGGCATAGTAAATAATACACCACTCTGTATAAAGCGATCGAAGCGTGAAATCGTATGCGTTTTCCACTTTGCCGAGCCGCCGATGACGTCACCGTTAGTAGGTCACGGTCCGCCGTGGGCAGTCGGTTCGAGTCCGTCGTGCGCTACATAAATCATTCCTTCATAGTCCCACTTAGCTATGAGTTTTTTCTTGTTACTGAGGAATTATTTTGTTGTAATTTTTTGCATCATGTTTTGCTGAGTTTTATAATCAAGGGAAAATACTTAAGGATGGTATTATGGTAGCAAATGGATGGCGACTACTAGGGTTTAAGTCACTTTCACTATGCGGTGTTTCGTGGGATTCGGATAGAGTCACGACCCTCTGATCAAGCAAGCGATTAAAATCAAAGCTCAGACCCCAAAAAAGCACGGCAGCGATATAAATATTCATCATCAGCTCATTATACTTCCCCATCGAGGGGCACGTGCCTGCCTGTAAAGAGTTTATAGACCTTAGTTGTCCACGTTGGCCCAGTGCGGATTGGACGACTTCACGTACAACCTTTGAATCTCTTCACAGTCGTGCGCAGGTTTCCACACGATGGTTTCCTTCACCGTAAGAGCGTCGGATAATATACATAAAATGTCGAAAAATCGTAAACGCACTGGCACGTGGCCGGATTAGAACCTGCCGTCTCACACAGAAGGCAACAGTCCACTCCATTGAGCCACCGACGCTCTGTTAATATTAATAAAGATTTTACTACGTCTCAATTTTATGCGAAAGAAAAATATTTAATGTAAATCGAGTTTCCGTTGGCAGGTGATGTCTAATTTTGTATATTAACTCGTGACAAATGACGCATCCGATGATAAAAATATCTATCACAGTGACAGCTTTTTTGACATATTGACAGCGCGGCGAAAGCTTTCTAAAGTTTCGGTGAAAGAATGTGAATTGTAATTAAATACAAGTTTTAATGAGTATAACTGAACGTGGAATTAAGTTAATTTAACGCTCATTTTATTGCTGGACATAATTTCTTGTACTTTCATTGTAAGCGAAAGGAAACTCAGACATTATTATTAGGAAGTAGCCGAGTTTTTATTTGCATAAAGAAGCCATTTGTGTTCTTAAAGTTGTCGCCAAAAGTTTTTCTGGTGTTTCCTTAGTCACTTTTTGATTTTTAGTCTGCATTAATGTGTTTCATTAACAAAAATATACGTACCTTTCGTACGTAGGTATTACATAGTACGCTTTAGATCTCGCTGGGTAGGAATATTATAATATTTTTTACAAATCAATCAGAAACAGTGGCTTTATCCTTTTTAATTGATGAAAAGCGACAAAAACAGGTAGATGGGCTCCGAAGGTGCGCGAAAGTAAGAAAGATAGTAACAACTTTTTGTTCCTGTAGGTACTAAAAGCATTGCCTAGTGAAGATTAGTTAATTTTTCAAAAATGTGTACCGTTGCTACTTGTTTGATTGGCGGGCAAAGACTCCTAACACAATAGGTAGATTTTGTATTATTTTCCTCTGATAGTATACAAACAAGCCATAGATGAAAAAGTTACAATTATTAAATGATTCTTTAAGTTTAAACAATATTTATTGATAGATTAAATCTTAGTGTTACAATATGACTGTTTCCCGCGTACAATGCTTATGTCAAGAGAGAGATATTAGTGACGTGACATCACTCTTCAATTGATTAGGGATGGGTAGCGTTGGTCGTTTCATTTCCGTCTAACACAATGATACATGGAATTAACAACTAATTTCATACGTTTAACTATTTCAGGCATTGGACCGGGTTAAATGCCATGGGGCTTTAGATAAACAATAACCTTACTAGAAATATCAACCAATAAATGGCCGAAACACATACATATTTAAGACATAAAATTATTCATTAAAATTTTGACCTCAGGGCATCATTAAAAGGGTACAAAATCAAAAGCACGACCATATTACTATGTCACTATGACATGCTACGTGATTCGGTATTCTCCACCATTCGCAATAAAATACCAAACCTTATTTTCATAAAAGTGCACTTTATTTTATATGTCGTTTCATTGATCACTTTTGTTTATTTGCAATATTGTATTTTTAAATACACTGAAACCAATAAATATTAGGTCAATTGATGTTGGTGAGCAATGACGTCACGTTTCAATAATCTCATACAAAATATATGGAAACGTTCCTTTTTGACAGTTCATAAAAAGTGCGTCAACGATTAGTGGTGTCAAATAGCCAATTGTGAATAAAAATTCTGCCCAACAGACGCGATGGGCAGACTTTTGCCGCGGACTATTTTTGAGAGAGATTGTGTATTTAGTTAGTTAATTGTTTAACTAAGCATGAGCTTATGTCACAGTATTATGTTGACATGTCAATATGTTGTCATGTGTCAATTCAACACATCAAGTAAACTGTTTGCGTTCATTGATGCAATTTGTTGAATTAGGGGCGTGTCATTCGTTTGATGTAAGTACCAGTTTAATAAATTAACATGATGATCTCAATGGGGATAACAGTCAGAGTTATTAGTAATACTGTTTTATTACTTATTAAATACAGAAAACTAATCAAAATAGTGTACATTTTACGAGTGAATCGTAAAACGAATGTTTTAAAGTTAATACATTTCAAACTTCTACTGGACATAGGTCACCCCATTTTGGGCCAGATATCGCGGTCCCCTGCTTTTTTCATTCAGCCTCCATCAGCGAACTAGTATTTACATCAACATTATTGCTTACGATCACTATTGTTTTCGATCAAGGCCAGAGGATAAGTGTAACCTTTTGAACGTTAAGATTCCATAAAAAAAGCAAATCAAGTGTGTTCAAATCGTTTACGGCTGCTTAAGGGTCAATATTGTATTTTGCACAGTGAAATAATTATCATCATCATCAGCTCATTAAACGTCCCCATCGAAGGGCACGAGCCTACCCGTATAGGGTGATGAGGCCTTAGTCGTCCACGCGGGCCCAGTGCGGATTGGACGACTTCACACACAACCTTTAAATCTCTTCGCAGGCGTGCATGAAGGTTTCCTCACGATGTTTTCCTTCACCGTAAGAGCGTCGGATAACATATAATTTCGAAAACACATTGGTACGTAGCGGGATTTGAACCTCAGCCCTCCCGGTAGGAGAGCGACAGTCCACACCATTGAGCCACCGACGCTCTCTAAAAAATAATATACTAATATAATATAGAAGATTTTTTTCATCAATAAATGGATTTTGAGTTTGACTTCAAATATGATTAGATATACGATAAGCAAACACAGTGCTTTAGCCTTAACATTTTAAATTTGTTATAGGCGACAGGTGGTACAAAAAGAAGTCTTTATTTTAAAATTTACACCTTGATAGAAACACTAGCGTGAGTCAACGATCTCTAATCCTTCTCATACTTGTAGAACCAGAAGTTAACAGTGTAGTGTTAAAATTCTATAACACAGTTATTGACGAATACAAATTCGATGCCATGAATATGTTATTGTTTGTTTTTCCAAGCCACTGGAGATTAACCTTCAAAGTTTATTCTCCTTGAGAGGTGCAAAACGTTGTATATGGAAAACACGATTAGGCATTGACAGAAGATTATTTTTGGGTTTACAACAAACATGTTGGTACCTTTAATGATGACTTAGGACAAGACCTACTGCTATTTCACAGCAATGCGTCAAATTCAGTATCCAATAAGGTATTGAAAGTAAACATTTTGTTTGACTTCATCATCACATCATGGATTAAAATATACATGACTGAACGTTTTCTGATTTTGGTGATATGCCTCGTTTACTGTTTTTTTAAATAACCTTTTCAATGCTGGCTGCGGTTGGCTTTAACAGCTTCACCGGGCAAGAGGCGAGCTCAGAAGGCTCCCAGCCTATAAAACTTATGGAACGAGCTTAAGGGCGCCCCAGAGTGGCACTTCGGCTTAAGGCGTTGCAAGGGGGAGTTAGGTAAGTTAGTACATGTTTGGGGAGCAAGTATCCCGAACCTATGATAATGTTTTTCAAGATCACGGTGTATTTATGGGCGATATTTGTCTTTTACTACTACGTGGTAAAAGTAGTCATACGTATGATGAGGCTTGATTTCTAACTTTATTCTTAAGATGTTTTCTATGAATGTATGTGATCATGTTTTGTTGATAACTTCAAATGTAGGTGGAGAGTGTGGGTTAAAAAATGTTAATTATTGTAATTTACTTAATTAGGATTACAAAGGCGTTGGGGGTCAAATGACGTCATTAAGAGGATGTTACGCAAAATAAATTAATGTTTTTTTTATTAATCATTACATCGTGTTTAACTGTCTCTGCGGTCTGGTCGTCTGAGCGTTGAGCTTGAACCTGGGGTTCTGGGTTCGATTTCCACGAGGGGAACACTAAGTGAAAGATATTTTGCATGTACGATAGTGTGTGGATGGATAGAACAGGATATGTTTGGAGTCACTAATATGTTTGCGGGAAAAACAATAGACAATCTTATGAAAAGGAAATAAGCTTGCCCTGAACAAACCGGCATCCCATAAAAAAATGGACATAGTAATAGTTAAATGTCATGTTATCGTTTAGTATCAGTTGTCATTGCTTTCCACTGTTTCTCAACTTTAGTAAACGTCGACGACAATTAGGAAAGTCATTCAGAGAACTCATCGTTGCAATTACCATCTGTCAACAGACGACACTTGGACACATCCCAAGGCTGGCAATAGTGAGTAAGTAGAAACACGTGGAAATCATTAGGGGAGGCCTTCGTTCAGCAGTGGACATAATTGGGCTGTAATGATGATGATGATGATGAGAAACTTTTTAATTGTAGCCATTGAAGAAAAATTAGGACAAAAGTTTTAGAATCAAAGGCATATTATTATAGTTACTATTAGCATGTACTATACTGGGTGATAAGGCAAACAATAAGACACTCTTTTTTGGAATTACATGCAAATATAAGTGCATGCCCTGCACGGGGGTCGGACCCAAAACCCTTGGTGTAGTGCCCAACAGATGTGGTATAAACATGGGTCGTCCAAAGGCAAAAAGACAGTGACATTTGTGGATATCATAATTTAAATTGATTGTATCCCAAGGTCCTATATGATTCGTATATTATGAATCTGGAAATGTACTAAAAGATTAAAAAAATAGGTATTATTTTATTGACAGTCATTAAGAGCTCTAACAGCCAACAATATGGGAGTCCCCATTAATTTGTCATTGGTCCCGGATCCAAGCTCCTGCAGCTCGTTGAAATTATATATAACTCAGAAAAGCCTATTTCACATATGAATTGTTACCCTAGAATAAGTCTATTAATTCTAACAAACCACGGATAATTCTCTTAAAATTGAGCATAGTTATATTAAAAATTATCAAAGTCATATTTTTAATTTTTGGTAGAGTCATCAAAAATAGAATAATAACAATTGACGATTCAAATGTATCTGTAACAGATTTATTTGTATAAAGTTTTTTTTGTTTGTTCAAAGAATATCATTGTCAAAGCACGATTTTTTTTTAATTTATTTATTAGGTCTACCAACACGTGACAACACTTACAGATACAAAAAACATAATACTTAAAGACAGAGACAGAGTGCATCAAGCTATGATGCACTCTGTCTTTGTCTTTAAGATTTAATTTAATTTAATATATAAACTACAGGTGTGTATCTGCCAACCCTGCAAGACCTCTCACTGACAAATCAGCTATGCAACGGAAAAACATTCCCCAATATATTTATGTTGTCTCAAAAGACGCTTTGTCCAGGGTCTCCGGGGACAATGTTGACACAGATGCACCGACTGCATTTAGAACAAGTTAAATAAAAATGTTACAGTGCTACTTACACCGCAACAATGGCGGTGTTCTATTCATTACCAGTTTTTAAGTTGAAGGCGTTTAGAATCTGGTATTTTGAGATAACTAGGACAGGAGATGTAAAAGGAAGCCAACGGTCGAGGTTTCACGCTTATGAAGGTTCAAAGACAGTGGCTGAGCTTGTGTAATGTGTAGGGAATTATGGATGTGAAAAATATCCATAGACGCAGTTATAGCAATCTAGCCCATTTGTAAGCACAGAATTGTTGGGTACTTACATCATAGAAAACACTCAGCCCAATACAAAAAGACATGTTCATGAGCGATGACGAGGGCTATGCTTGGGGTTTCTCTATGTGATCCAATTAGAAATGAGGAGGTATGTAGAAGAACTAATGTCACTGACATAGTCACATGCAGTAGCAAGCAAAAATGGCAATGGGCATGGCACATAGTCCGATGACCGACGGCTGTTAGGGCCGAATGGTTCTCGAATAGAGACCACGTACCGGCAAGCGCAGCGTGGGACGGCTGCTCACAAGATGGACAGATGACCTAAGGAAGGTTGCAGGTGGACAGTGCATGCAGATAGTTTCCGACCGGTTAGCGTGGAAGTTATTAGGGCTTATGTTGAGCAGTGGACATATGTGGCTGAAATAATGATGATAATTGTTGCAAAAGTATTTGACCCAAATTATGAGCAACTGATTCGAAGTAACATATTAAAGACTACATATTAACCTAGAAGTCTAACCCTCTAAGTCACTGTATATAGAATAAATGTTTAATTATATATTTAAGGAGTAATTTTAAGCTATTGCACATTACCTACATTACGTTCATGAACAAAAAAAAATGACTACCGCGTAAACTTATATGGCTTTTGGCTTCTTGGTGTGATAAATTAATTAATCAGCCTATGACGTCGTCCCAATGCAGGACACAAGTATTGGCATACAACGACGCTATGGGGATATATTTAGGATAATAACCGGGAACGTCAGTGGCTCATTGGTGTGGACTGTTGCCTTCCAATCTGGAGGGCGCAGGTTCAAATCCCAACACGTACTTCTTTTCGAAATTTACGTTTATCCGAAGATCTTACGGTGAAGGAAAACGTTGTGAGGAAACCTACGCACGCCTGCGAAGAAATTCAAAGGCTGTGCGTGAAGTCGGCCAATCCGCACTGGTCCCGCGCGTGGACGACTAGGGCTTATACGGGTAGGCTCGTGCCCCATGGTAGGGACGTATAATGAACTGAAGGTGAATAATGAGGCTTAACGTACCTTACGAAGCTTGTGAAAATATTTTTCGTTTATCCATTATATGATGAACAACACTATAGTTGCTTGACCAATGCAATCGTCAACCGAACACACTAGCCGCTGCGCCTTTGAGTCTCTTTTTATGCATTTATTACAAATATACCCATGTATATTTTATCATTGATAATTTGCTTTACGATAGAATTGTTTGACTAACTAGGAAAAAGGTTTTAAACGACTACAATAAAGTTGCTTAAATGAAAGTGCAGTCGTAAATCTAACCCGCTGACAAGCTATCACGTTTTGACTGCGGTCCAAGGTTCAAACACAAGGCGGGAGCGTGCCTATTACGAATATCACCATTGCACCCGTGCGAAGCATGGGCGGGTCGCTAGTTGCTCTATAAATATTGGTACAGTGGTTTTGTGGACGAAAACATTTAAGATCCTGTCGTAAGGGCGCTGCTATTTTGAGAGGATTATATTAGAAATAAATATTTCCACTAAACTTATTCGGTAAAGAACATTATACTATAGATATAATGTTCTTAAAATCTTATCACAAACTGCAAGTGACTATATTGTAACCTCGTGCGTGATTACAGGAATGTCCTGTGTAACCAGATTTTTTTGTATTCTATGAGTTTCATGCTGGATCCTCCTTGGAAGGATTCTCGATATCCGCTCGTCGGATGTCGTAGGTGGACACAATGTCGAGCATATATTGACACCAATGGTAGTTCCACCAAGATCTCAGACCCATATAAGTCAGAGACTTAGATACAAATTTTTAGGACTATTTTAATGAGATTTTTCATATTTTAATTGTTGCATTTTTGTATGTCACAAATTCAGGCTATATTTTAAACGGCGAAAAAAGGGTAGTTTTTTATTTCGACAATTTTATTGAGTTTCATTCATAGTTTTTTTAAAGTCTTTTTTTATTTAAAGGAGTACTCAATAGTTAAGCGAAAAAATAAACTTAAAGTTAAATGACCACACGTTTGTTATTATTGACTATTTTTATTGGTCACAACTTTAAAATACGGTTTTCAAAAGTAACTCGTCATCGTATAACTTGCGCCAGACTTTCTCGTGACGTTTTCGGGGAATGATTTCATTCGACTCGGGAATACATACACGTATGATGATTGCATACAATAAACACGCTCTATTTTGGTCAGCATACGTGCTCAGGTATTTTGCAATAGGACCACCTAACTTGTTGCGTCTGGGTTGATCAGGGTCAATGAGTTCTTACCAGACAAGCCAATCATCATCATCAGCTCATTAAACGTCCCCACCGAGGGGACGAGCCTACCCGTATAGGGTGATTAGGCCTTAGTCGTCCACGCGGGCCCAGTGCGGATTGGACGACTTCACGCACAACCTTCGAATCTCTTCGCAGGCGTGAATGAAGGTTTCCTCACGATGTTTTCCTTCACCGTAAGAGCGTCGGATAACGTACATATATTTTCGAAAATTCGAAAACACTGGTACGTGTCGGGATTTGAACCTCAGCCCTCCTGGTAGGAAGGCGACAGTCCACACCATTGAGTCACCGACGCTCCACAAGCACAAGCCAATCAAGATCACATTATCCAAGTATCAAAATTATTTTTTGTGGTTTACTTTGGTAGGTATTTCAAATGTTTTTTTATTGTATTTTTGTATTCTTTGTGACGTTCCTAAGTGCTTTTAGTAAACCTTATCTGATTAAATGGATTTTGACTGACTCAAAATCGCGGAACACAGACTTTTAATTAAATAATTAAGACTAAGGTGGAATTATGAAGTGGATGTTTAGTACTGGTTGTTCTTCAGAAATTGTGAAGAAAATTAATCAAATATGTAATGAAACCAGTTCCATATTCTTCAATTTCTTAAGAGTCCACCTCATAATGACGCAATAAAAAAAAATAGAGTATAAACTATAAAAAGTGAGTGCTTTCGCGAAACATATTTCGATAACTAAAACACAACAGTTTTGGGGTATTGGAATTTAATTTCCCAATGAAAATTAGGAGCTCGAAAACTCTTTTCGATGAAATATCGTTATTGATTGTATGTACGGCCATCTGACCATCACTGCTTGACTTCGGAGATGATTCCGAGCTTAATAAGTTTATGCAACGAGCCAAAGGCATTCTAGAGGCTTAAAGCGTAGCAATGGATAAGACCAAACACACAAAGCCTGTTCTATTTAGAAGAAACACGACATGAGCAATAGGGGCGCAAAAATGTGTTGCAACACTAGAAATAACTAAATATATACGTCAAATCATATAGTACCAATAATGATTCAGAAGTAGACAGCTGGAAATCCCTCCCGTCCAGTATCTAAGCACTATCTTTTTATAATCCCTCAGTGACAGCTTGACACGTTGAAAAGCACTCTCGACGTCCAGATCCGGCACTAAGCTAGGGCTCCGAATTACCTCTGACATGTAATGGACAGTGAGCAACAAAAGGGAGCTTTCGTTTTAAAATATACTATGTATACTAAAATATTTTGCAAAGTTAGTTCTTGATTTGCTTACATAAATACTTGGTTAGTTTTATTACCAAAATAGTTTTGTTAACAAATACCAAAATTATTGAAAGATAACATACTAAATTTCTTACTGGATTTTTATCAGTAGACAATTACATTCCGAACCAGTGATAGATTATAACTGTACATGTATGCGTTCTTTAAGAACCTGAACTGAAGGTATTTAACCTTTACTTTTATTTGATTTAGAATTGGAGAAGATTCTTCATCATTTCTTATATGTGAGTCTTACGGTAAATATTACTCTTGTTTTCAAGAAGATTTTATGATCATTAATAAATACCCTATCAGCTCGTTCAGTTTTTAGCACGATTATAAATAATAAAAATATGATCTCCATAAAAACATTTCCTCAACTATAAAATCAAAAAGTTCATTAACTCTTTAGCCTGATATTTGGATTCAGTCATCAAAGTGTTTGTAATTACTTTTCAATTGGCCTTTGATGACTTGGGACGCGTCAATGGATTACTCGAAGACGTAAAAATAGTAAAGTCGTTTAACATCAAAGGGTGTCTCGCCGGCTAAAGAATGAATGACAAGTTACAGGAACCATGTCCTGGAAGTTGACTTTAACCATATACAACTTTCAAATAGGAGGTTAGTTCAAAATTTAATGGCTTTCGTGTTGATATTTGACAGTACTTTTCATTATTTGTCGGCTCTAAGTTGTTAATAGAAAGCAAGAAAAAATATGTTATTGTAGCATTTGTGCAATGCTCAATTCGTTTAATAAAATATGAAACATATCTAATTCTACTTATATAGTAAATCTTAAAGATACGCCTTTAAGTTTGGGTGAGCCATACTCGCAGATACGACAATGCATATGGTGATACTCGTACCACTGTCTCTCGAAAGAGAACTGTTGTGAATCAACGTTTTTGTTATTTCTTCGAGTGCAGTTGCGTGAGGCCAAAAATTCCCTCTTCTCTTGGCATATTTCCTTTTCCTCCTTTCCTTTAAGGTTGGCAACGCACTAGATGCATCTTCAAAGTGTCACTTACCATCAGATGAATCGACAGTTTGTTTCCAAATAAATGACGCGAAAAAGACACCGGTTTATCTAGAGAACTATAAGTACACACATTGAACTTGAATATGTATTATATTTTTTGCAGTTTAAATTGTTTAGCTACACAGTTTGATTGACTACAAAGTAATTTTAGACATGTTCAATACTTGCCTGGGTGGTTAGTTCTTTAATTATAATTAATGCTCTACTTTATGACTTCTAATAGGAATTCCAGTAATCGAGTAAACTGAAGTACGATTTGGAAGGAAAGATGAAATACGCAGTGAGACGTAAAATGAAGCAATTACGTTTTATGATTACATTTGATTGCTTATGGCATGGAACACTGACGATATTTACACCCCTTAACATTAATATTCGTCGACATTTTCTATGAATAAATCTATCAAAATATTAATCGGAAATCAGTTTAAGGCCAGTGACAAAATTATAGTTTTCAACTTTTTGTGTCACAGTGTAATCGGAAATGAAGAAAATACATTTATTTAAATACAATATAATCTGGGGGCGCGGTTGATATATAAAATTCTTTAATAATAATAACCGACCCCGAGCAGTACCAAATATCTGTGTGTCTATTCGGTACTAATCGAATCTAAAATTGTCTTATCTATCTCAAAATGGTAGCTTCCTTCTAAACTATTCCACTACCATACGTCTTTCCATCCATCCGCCTTTGAGCTTTTTAAAGCTTTTTTCTTTAGTTCTATGCCTTTTATTATATAATTCTTTTATTGTTCCTAAACTATACTCACATATAAAGAAAATACTTTTAAGCTTTGAATTTCAGTAGAAACAAACAAATAGGGTATGTCTAGTTATTTCTGCAAATACCATTAACAGCTAACAACGCACAGACTGGGCTACGGAAGCGATGCATACCAGATTAGTGGTATCTCAGAGTAAATACGGTTGTGCGGACAACCTTACCGTTATATTGTTCCTTATAGCCCTTTCGAATGCGACCTATATCCGAAACAATCCGCTAGAACAGTTACACTTCCATTTATCAAATGATGCTAATGAAATATCAGAGCGCTCAGCTAAATTTAAACTTAATGAGTTGTTAACGAATATATGGTTTCAATACATAATGAACCAAATTCGAATGGGTTATGGTCCAAAATCCCTAAATGATGGAGTCATTACTTAATGTCTTGACCAGTAGTAGAAGAAATCGCTGCTATAATATTAAATAATGTATTGAAAAGGAAACTAAATGACCTCAAAAATGCATAATAAACTTCAGTTAAAGATAATTATCGATAAATAACCTTACCTTAATTTAGAAAGCAGCATCGTAGTTGAGAACAGTAAGAAACACATCTAAAATCTAAACAAGCTATTAGGCCAATCAATCGAAGTTATCAATGCATCATTCTTCAGGTGATGGTAGATAAGTTAAATTTAATTACAATGTGAAATTACTAAGTCATGAATCTATTAAAATTGTTATTCTGTGTTAGGATTCGATAACTAAAAGCCTGCAAGATAACTTGCTAAGGAGCATCGTTTCTTACATTTTTATCCTGTTGACGTGTTAACGAGGAATTCTGACATAATCCTTGGGTATATGCGGGTAACTTCCACGATTCGTACCTTATCTAAAAAAAGCTGTTATAAACCCACCCATTACACCGTAATAATTGCGTTTATTTTACAAGAGGAAGAGGCGTAAATATATATTTTTTAATCTGTATGTGTAAAAATGTTAACTAAATGTTATTATTAATGATGGATCTGATGGAGTATTCGAAACCTCAATGTCATCGATTTCTACCACCATACCTCTTATACGCCCGTTTATATAGCTTTACCCGACCGACGATAATACAGTGAAATTAAACTATATGCAGCTGCACTGACGTCCTTTGTATAGTAATCACTGATGTATTATATAGTAGACAACACTTATATACAATGCTTGTACTGGTATTATTAATTT